>BJBW01011159.1:0-68460 GCA_004320125.1 Scolopax mira | reverse complement strand
CAAAGGCAATTTAACAAAACAGCAAAGGCCACGAGAAATCACAACGTTAACATGGACAGAGGAGCATACAACAGCGATCACGATACCGCCGCTTCCCGAAGCACCCGGACCGCACCCGGACCGCACCCGGACCGCCCTACTCCTTCTGCCCCAGGGGCGGGACTTCCTCCTTTTATGTCCCTCCCCCTCCCCGGCTAGCTCAGGCCCCTCCCCCTGGGCGTGTCTCAAATGGGATGGAATACCTGTGTCCCTGCTAGGTCCTGGGAACAATTAACCCTTTCCCCACTAGACCCAGTACAAAGCCAGAGGCTGTAGCAGCTTTAAAAAAGAGGTTAGGTTCCTGCTCAGATATCCTGCAAGGATAATTTTGAAATCAGACTGAGGTGGCTCAGGACTCCTCCAGCTTTGACAATTTCCAAGGATGATGCTGTGCAGTCACAGGTCTGTGGCACCCAGAAGCCCAGCAGTTTCCCTGTCACCACCCCCACCCCACTTTAATGTAGCACCAAGGTTACTTTCTGGGATATGGATCCCAGAACCCGTGACATTTTAAGATGTGTCAATTTACTGAATAGCTGAAAATCCCTTATTTTTCCCCGTTAACCCAGCAACTCACTCTTCCAAAACTCTTAAATTCACAATGGGAATTGAGCAGCAATATTACCTTTAGGTGTTCTTGCAATTTCTTATCCCACCCATGTGACCCTCCTTTCATCCCACCACCTTACCTTCACAAAACACTCCATCAGTTGTGTCAATGCAGTAGGCTGTGGCACTGCACGCCACTTGAATCCATTAAAATAACCTTGAAAAAATTACTTGGGTCATGTCAATTCACTTGTAGTGTACATTGACACAATTCAGAAGTGGAGCTCTCAGGAGAATGGGTGTTAAATGCTCTGGCAAATCTGAACTGCTGCCCATGATTATCTGCTACCAGTTTCAATTTGGTTTTGCTTTCTTGTTGATTTTAAAGAAAAGGATCTTATAGTGATACCAATATTTTAGGACATTATCTATAGGACAATAGAGTATGCACTAAACAGTTTACATTTCTGGGTACTTTAACAAGATCACTATACAAAGGTCGTGTTCAAAAGCAATTTATCAACCAACAGGACAAATATTGTTTCTATAATCATTTTAAGATATATTAAACTAAATCGTTAGTAAAATTAGAATAGGAGGCATGATTTTTTTCAGGCAAATGGGAAGCTGAAAACATTCCTTAATAATATGCTAAACATAATCCAGAAGCAATTAAAAACTAAATGAGGATATTTGCCTTAATAGAGAAAACACTGAAAGAAGAGTTTGACTGTATGTGTATATATACAGAAGAAGCACTTCAATCAAATTGTATCTATATAGATGTGAATTTGAGATTCCATTGCTAACAGACATAGGAGCACTTAATAAGTCTTTAATCAAAACAACTAGATACTATTATCTCAGTCTGGGGAAATAAAAATGTGTCTACAGTGCCTAACACATTTGAATCTTTGGGTTTGAACACTCTTTGTATTTTTAAATGGAGATGTTGGAAAACTTTTTCTATATTTTCACAATTTTTAGGGAAATAATTTATATTTGTTTACCTGGGAACACAAACAACTTGTCATTTAGTAAATAGCAAAATCCATCTATGAATAAAAACAATATAAAATATTCATAGTATAGTTTTGTAAGCTAGAACTATATCTGGTTCAGTTAAGTATATATTTATTTTATGAAACTATGGTAGAAAAATTCACATTGGCTGAATTATGAAATATGAATGCACTTGCAAATTGTCCTCCATAGCTATTAAATGATACTTTTTTCCTCTTATTTGATGCATTAGTGTTGATTGCCTACCTATTTAAAAATATTACCACCTAGAGTTTGCTTTTAAAAGCAATAACATTCTATGAGATCGGCTACAACAGGAAATAGTATCAAACATTATGCGTATTTATGTAGTTATTTTATAAATTAAGGATTATGTAACATTTGTGGAACATCCATTTACTGTCTGCCCACTTACCTAAAATTGCTTCCAGTATCCAACTTTTGGTCATAAGCTATTAAGGTCTTAAGAAAAGATGCTCTCAGAAAATTCAAAGTGACTAGAAATGAACCTGTGTGTTAACCTTCTTCCTGTGGTAAAAATAATATCCTGGCAGCTGAGTTTAACTGTCAAAGCATTAAGCCATTGTGAAAAGCATGGAAAAAGTGGAATCTTTTTTCAATATTGTAATCAAAATGTAAAGTTCAAAATTTTTGAATTATCATTCTAATTTCGCCATTCTTGGGTGAGACAGGGGGAAGTTATTACCCAGCAAACCTCTTATTCCTTTTTTTTTGTTCCTTGGAGACTATTTGGTGGGAGAGAAACATGGTATCATTACTAATATCCTTAAAGTCAAGTACCAAACTCAGAAAACATCTCCTTTTTTCTATAGAAAAGCTCTTTTGGTAACCCATTATACTAAGAATGTCCTCTGAATTTATGATGAAACAGCTTGGTTGACTTAGGGTTGTTGCTTTCTCTTGAAGCAGTGCAAAAAGAATTATCTGTTCACAAGTTCTTCCCCAGATACTAGGTTAGATTACTTGTCTAAGACAGAGAAGGCTATATTTAAATGTCTCATATACCTGATGAGTTAGATCTGTAGCCGTCATTTCCCAATAGTTTACTTAAATCAAAATACATCAGTGTGATTACAGTGACAATTTGCGGGGCAAATTCTTCATTCCCCAAAACTGCTCTGAATTAAATATGAGTAATTGAAGATTCATGGAACCAGCGAAAAATTGACTTTTTAATCTACTAATCAGGGAACGCATGTGAGAGATCTTCATTTTGGTTCCTAAGTTAATATTGTAAATATGTGTAACTTTTTATGATTGCATGAAAGGGGAATGTGAATCCAGTTTTTTCTTCTCAGGTGAATTAGAACTCTTTACTCTTGGTGGCTATTTAATTATCCCTTGGAAAGTGCAACAACATCAGCAGTAGAGATGAAGAGAGGATTTCTTAATGTTCTCTAACCCAATGACTCAGCTTTTCTGTAGGATATAAAATCATAATCATTTGAGAACTTAATTATCTCATTTCCCAACCACTGTTTGTCAGGGGTTCGGTCTTCCAAATTTGCTGACAGAACTCTAACATTGACCTGTATCAATTTTAGCCTCACTGGAAAGTAACTTCTTAGCTTTCATGTTGCCTGATTATGACTTTTGCAAGAAAAGCAAAAAGTGATCTTTTTGTGCCAACTCCAAATGGTTTCAACAGTGCTGTTAGTACTTGCAAGATGGCACCTGAAGCAGAAGTGGATGGTTGCAAAATTTTGGAGATGAAGCAAGCTTTGTATTAATGAAAGAATATATCCAATAAACACTATGCTTTGGTACAGAAATACTTATTTTCAGTTCAGCAAAGAACACAGGGTGTTCATGCCAAAGACAACTCCTGACTACTCCTACCAGGTGCAGGGACAGATGGAACGTGGGAAGGCAGAATGACATGACTCCTATTATATTTTTGTTTTCATGTTAATTTGTCAGCTGTCCCATGTGGCAAAAGGTTTGAAGCCATGCTGTGCTGTAGAGAAGACCAATATAGTCAAAACTGAGTTATAGACAATACTTAATATACAGAAGAAGAAACTAACATTTAGATAATCTGTACCACGGCTGGATGCAGCTACATAAATGGGAAGGCTTAGCTCCCCATCATCTTTCTGACACCTGTGGCTGTTTCTGAGGGCTATGTTAACCTCTTGGTCTGAGCTGTGCTATATGAGCAACTAAAATAATATATGGGAGAGTCTCATGACAAAAGTTACACATAGTTTCTTATATCTTATTCAAATTAGTGTAAAAATACATCTTTTCCAACTTATAAATTAGCTTACTTCCAAACCTTTCTACCAAGGTACTTTTCAGAAGATGCCAATCATTTTAATTAAGTTTTCACAGAAACTCTTTGTTTCCATGCTTTTATTGTTTAAAGCTTACTGATATCAGAAAAGGAAAATCATGATATGGAGATTGGAAAATGAGTTCTATGAGGGTGAGAAACACATTTCACTGCATGATAACATCCCTGCATGAATAATTTATCTCCCTTGACTACAGTGCCATCACAGCTGTATAGAGCTTCATGTTGCCATGGCTAGCCTGTTACCAGCACCCAAGCAACTACTTAAAAGTTAGTTCAGGTCCAGCTGCATGGTACTGGAGGGTAGATAAAGAACGACCATGCACTGTGCTGGTGTCTTGGCAGCTGGAGACGTGATCACAGCCAAGGTAGCTGCAGCTTTATAGATAACAGCATTTCTAGGAGGATCCTAACAACTGTCCTTTTTCATTAAATCAGTGAGAAGACTGGGTAGGAGACAGCAGGACGGTATTGCTGCAGCTTATCTCAATTCAGAATGTGTATTGTAATGTCAGATCTCCTAAGTATATATATATTTAAATGTAAATCTAAAACTATTAAGAGTAATTAATAGCAAACTATTAAGATTAACACCTAATAATTTAAAGTGTTCATCTAGCTCTTCATCTCACTAATATTTTATATGGTTTTCCCCTTTACTGGTTATTTGGTTTTGTGATGCAAAAGGATTTCACATCAAAATACGATTGCAAGTGTAGAGGAAAGCTTTCAGATAATCTGAGGAAATCTGACTTTCTTCCCTTAAAGTCCATTCAGAACATGTTTTTGTAGTTCTTTAATACATATGAGATCAAATAGAATCTGACAGTGTTGAACATAGTGTATGGGACTATTAAGTGAGGTCTAATCACTACCTAATAATGAGGTAGTGTAATCATATGATGACTTATAAAATCTCGGTGCTTGGAGTGTAAAACAATGTAGATATGAGCTAAGAAAGTGGAATGGATTTCTGGATAATTCTTCGTATATACATGGGTTAATATTTGTTGTTCATACAACAAACTTATGTTGTGTAAGTTACAACAAACTTATTCAACAACTTATGTTAACATTTTCTCGGTATATCACATTCTTGTGAAAAAAGAAATAAACTTTCTCTCACCTTTGTTATTATTTCTATAAAAACCCTACAGAGATGCTTTCCACACAGTTAATATTATAGTCAAATGAGACATTTGTATTTTACATTTCTAACAAGTAGAAATTTTGTTACAAATCTTGCCTTTTTGAAAAGATGTGTTCATACCCTGTTATGCATATGCAATTCCTATATTATGCAGTTGTGTATATTGACTATGACCTGCTTTAAAGCATGAAGATGTGGTGGTTTTATTATGATCATATTATTTTCTGCTGTGTCTTAGCCAGAACAATGCTGCATTATGATTTTGGTGAAGATGGTGTGGAAAAGATGCTTTGGAAAAGGTTGTAGTACCTTTCTGCAGAAGGACTGGCTTTTGCTGTCAGGATAGAGATTCATTACAATTATTTCATAATTTCTGGAGTATGAAAGTATGTAATCATGCAGACTCCCTCAGCTGTGAACTAAATGTTGTGAGAGATGTAGTCAGAATTTAAAGAGTGATAGTAAAAGAAATAGTGCTTCATCTGAGAACACATAAAACACTCAGCAAGACCTTTTACAATGCTGACTGCACTAAGATCATACCCATTTAAAAGTGATGGTCTTTTATTTGTATCTTTTACCATTCCTTTTTTTTTTTTTTTCCCTCTATGATAGAAGAAAAGTCTTGAAAGAATCTACAGTTTGACAAAGCTTTACACAACCTGTATATATTGCTGTCTTTAATTTAGTGACAACCCATCCTCAGGTCATTCTCTAATACCCACTAAGCTGCTTTTGGATTTTAGCTTATTGCATTTGAATATAGTGTACACAAAAATGCAGAGCCTGACACAACAATATAATAGTTATTTGTGCAACCTGTGTTTTCACATCAACACAAGGTTCTGAGAGCTACATGATCCAAAACTGCCACTTACATTGAATTATTTGTGGTTATTACAATGTGTGGTTTAAATGTGGACAGGCAACTGTGTTTCTGGAGATAAAAGTCTCCAGACTTTCTATGACAGCTGAGTCATAGAAAAGATTCTTTAATTCAGAAGATCACAAAATGAAGACAAGAAATAGTTGTCTTACTTTCATCCACAACATCTGCAGAAGTTGAAGCCTCTGGTACAATTTCTGACTGTGTGAAATTTTAAAAAAGATATCACTTTTCAAAAAAGCTTTTTTTTACCTTCAAGCTATGAGTTATTCCATGCATATTCTCTGCAATGTTTTGCTTCTAAAAGCTAGGCGTATGACTCCAAGGCAGGGGTGACTCACGGAACCTGCAGAAAAAGGAGGCAGAGTTAAACATCTGAGAATGAGATTCTGCATGATTGAGTATGATCACACACCAGGTAATACACATTCAAGAAATAAGTGCGTGTCAAATGCCACATCTTTTTACAACGTGAAGATCCTAAATGAGTCATTTGGCACTGCCTTATGGGAGCACCCATGTAACTGTGTTCACTAAGGTGGTGTTTACTGAACCGTGACTGTGCCTGTAATCAGTGGTCATGATGTTTGCTTTCTCAATAAAGTTGATATCTACTTTAAACTTCTGGCAACATTTAACTTCTCATAAATAGGATATAAATATAAAAGTTAGTGTGAACATGCCCTCACTTTTGGACAACTTTTCAACTCAGAGGACAGAAAAGATAGAGAAGGGGAAAGGTGGTAGTACTTTTGAAAAGTGTGAGAATCACTGTGGTAGACTTTACACTGTCTATATTTACACGTTTTTTAAAAATATTCTTCCAAAAACTCACTTCACATTGAATGTTGTCAGTGACATCTAAGAAAATGGTACTTACTGTCATTTGTCAGCGTACAAAAGTCTGTCCATTAACAAAGAGTTTTAAAACAGTAGAATTGCAGTAAAGGCTAGTTTTCTTGAAACAAAGTTGAAAGTGACATGCTGAAATGTCTTCATGTTTCATTTAAAGAAGGGAATTAGTATTATTTGTACTGTAGATGCTACTTCTTGCTATTGGACAGTGTTATAGACATGATGAAACTTCATCATCTAAATAAATTCCTTTTGAATTAGTTTTCAGTCACCTTTTAGGTTATCTATGAACTTAAGGAATAAAGCATATATGTCTATTGAGAACTGCTTTGGTAATAGCTTTCCTCACACCCAGTGAACTTTTAGTATCCTTTTCTAGTTGTGTGACTGTCTTTTTTCTACCCAGAAACAATGAACAATTTCCTTTGCTCATTTAATTCACTCTATGACTATATGATTTTATTTACAGTGTTAGACAATACTATTAAGTATTTGACTTATTTTGAAGTCAAATTCCCTGTATTTTTAGTTCATAAATTTTGTCTTGGTGATGTGTGACTTTTTTCAACAGCTGTACCTACTTTAAATGCCGTCCTGTCTTTTGCTTCCTTTTTCACCATGTGTTGCATGCTGATGCCTTCAGCACAGTTCTTCCTGTACACAAGAATCTTCCTTTACACCTAGATTAATAGTAAGCAAATAATATAAGTACATAAATTAGTATGAAAACCTACTGCTTTCAACTTGGTCTTTAAAGTGCATATTTTGGCTATTATATTCTACTACTTTACGAGGATGAGGCAGTCAGATGTTCTTCATGAACAACTGTGGAAGTTGTGATTAATAGGCTCCATCTGAATGTAATAAGAACTGATTTGTTTGCTTTTTTTATCAATGTACAACATTCCTCCTTCTACTCTAGTTTTTAGGAAATAATGAACAAATATTTTTCGATATTAGTAAAAGAAATACAGTTCAAGAAAGATGTGACCATATTGTAGTAAGTCCAGTGAAGGACCATTAGGATGATTAAAGTACTGGAGCTTCTACAGCTTCTATCATACAAGGAGAGGCTGAGTGAACTGGGGGGTGTTCAGCCTGGAGGAGAGCTCTATCCTTCAAGATACTCAAACTCTGACTGGATATGGTCTTGGGCAACCTAATCTAGCCGGCCCTGCTCTCGCAGAAAGGTTGGATCAGACTATCTCCAGAGGTCCCTTCCAGCCTCAACAATTATGTGGGTTTATGATATGGTTATTTTTATTGTTCTGTGTTCCTGAGTTCTGAGCATAGGATTCCTGACAATTACCTCTGTTGCTTTTTTCACCAGATGTTACGGTATGCTACCGTGCACTCCTGAGAGTTCACATAAACAGAATTAAAATCTCTTAGATGGACTGCTTTCTCTTTTTAACTAAATCAGATCGTGCTAATCAGAGAACAAAGCATTCCAATGATCTTGTGGATTCTTTAACCATGCCCACATTTCAGGGACAGTTCACCTACACATCACGAAAAACATCTCCGGATTTTAATATTGGTCTAGGTACTTATAAATTCCTATAGTATGCAAGTTTCTGGAAACACCTTACTAAGCTCTTGCATCCCCCTATAGAAACTTATTTGTTTCATTATAGAGCTAAGATTTTTGGCCTTTTCATTCTTCTTAAGATTTTACTTCATAATGCTCTTTAGAGGTGAAATAAAGAGAAGAAATGGAGACATCTGCTGATTCTAACAAGAAAAGACATGGAGGGGAGTTAAATGACTAAACACCATTCTTGTCATGATGCTAAACAAGTCTCAGAACTGTTGCTGACTTGAGGGAAGGAGATTTACCCGAGTCACACTGTCTTTAGGAAGTCTACACTTGAATACTCTTTAGCTTACACAGTTCGTGATAAAGAGAATCTATGTTCCTTATCTTTACAAAGCTGATGAGTTCCAGCATTTTACCATATTCTCTCCTGTTAATTCTTAAAGAAATTCTGAAATTACTAAAATCTCCCTCTCCCACTCTGCAGCATCACACGCAGTTCTTGTTTTTTTCCAAAGATGTTTTTTCCCCTAACTGTACTTAATAGATCCCATTCTTAAAAAAAAAAAAAAAAAGAAAAAAAGAAAAGAAAAGAAAAGAAAAGAAAGAAAATGACTCAAGTGATCTTTCCATAAATTATTCACAGCATGTAGATGGAGATAAATAAATAAAATCTTGCTACATCTGCTACCTATTTGGACTGAAAGTCATAGAATCATAGGAGAGTTTGAGTTAGAAGGGACCTTTAAATGTCATCTAACCCCCTTGCAATCAGCAGGATATCTTCAATTAGATCAGGTTGCTCAGAGCCTTGTCTAAGCTGACCTTGAATGTTTCCAGGAAGAGGACACCTACCACCTCTCTGGGCAACCTGTTCCAGTGTGTCACGACCCTCATGGTACAAAATTGCTTCTTTATATCTAGTCTGAATCGACCCTCTTTTAGTTTAAAACCATCACTGCTTGTCCTATTGCTACAGGCCCTACTAAAAAATCTGTCCTGATCTTTCTTATAAACCCTCCCCCCTCCTAGCCATTAAGTATTGAAAGGCCACAATATGATCTCCCTGGAGTCTTCTCTTCTTCAGGCTGAACAACCCCCACTCTCTCAGCCTTTCCTTATAGGGGGAGTGCCCCATCGCTCTGATCACTTTTGTGGCTTAAAACTGCAAGAATACACAGGGTAAAAATGATGAATTTGACATTGTGATTGGCTATTATTGGATGAATAACTGAAGATATTGCCATCTAATTAATTTCTGTGCTCTGTCAAAACTAAAGATGTTCTGCTAAATCATCCACGCTGTTCTCAATAATGTAAATACAAAGAATAGATCCAGAGTTGACAGCACTTCCTATCAGTTCTGTGGAGTCTACAAACTGGGGCTCGCTCATAGAGGAGCATGTGTTTCTCTTAGAAGTATACTTTGGAACTGAAGACAAACTCAAAAATCTTACGAAGGGCTCCTGTGCTAACAAGAATCATAAGTAGGCAGCCTACAGGGCACTGAAGTCATCAGTAAAAAGCATGAACTTGCTGCCTCATCTGTTACTGCCTTCTCTGCTTTCAGTCTTAAATACATACATGGCCAATCCAAGTACGTGTACTGTGGTTTGTTTCAGGATAAAAAGGAACAGTCACGATAAGAACATTTCATCACTTCAGCAGGTAATAGAAAGTGTTAGACTATTTGCATACAATAGACATGGCTCCATCCATCACCTTTTTAATTTTTTCATTGTCAGAATGATATTTAATCAAAATATATATGTTACAGGAAAATATCCCTGAGCTTCCTACTAACTGGAGTTACTAGAGATGACAGAAAACATAATTATCTGGGCCATGGCAAGTGCTTGGTTTTTCTAAAGATCATTAAGTTTTGTCAGTTATTTTTCAATGTCAGTAATTCCTGAAACAAAAAACCTGGGCACATACAACACCGAATTTGCATTTCTTTTACACCTGTCAGGGACAGAAAGCACATACACAAGGAAGGGGTCCTTTTGAGATTACAGCATGTGAAGTATGAAATATACATAGAAGTGGAACGTTAACTCATGGACCTCCACATCGTTTACTCTCTCTACTGATGCATTAGAGAGAATCATAGAATTGCCTAAGTTGGAAGGGACCTTTCAGATCATCTAGTCCAAACATCAAATTAATACTGACAAAGCCCATCACTAAGCCTTATGTCTAAGCATTATGTTTCCGTCTTTTAAATACCTCCAGGGATGGTGACTCAACCAATGACCAACAACCCTTTCAGTGTAAAAACTTTTCCCAATATCCAATCTAAACATCCCCTGGTGCAGCTTGAGGCCATTTCCACTTGTCCTATCGCTTGTAACATGGGAGAAGAGACAAAGCCAACCTCTCTACACCCTCCTTTCAGTTAGTTGCAAAGAGCATTAAGGTCTCCCCTCAGCCTCCCGTTTTCCAGGTTAAAAAATGCCAACTCCCTCAGCCACTCCTGAAGGTGTCCATGACATTATTTGTCAACACCCACTGCATTGCTCATACACAATTTTATTGCTCATGTTGCAGAGCAGAAATTATCAAAATGTTAATGCTAGAAAGACCAGGATTTTGTAAAAAAAAAAATGTAGTGATAACTACTTGTAATAGACTTCTGCTCTACTACTTTGCATATAACTACCATTACATATAAGGATCATTTCTTGCATCTTTTTTGCATCAGTGATGTAGTTCTTAGTGTGATCTATTTTTTTATTTAGATGTTAATCAAGCTGATTGAAAATGTTGAATTATTTGGGCATTTCATCATTATTTGCCTACACAAGTTACAAATTGATTTGGAAATATTATTATTAAATCAGTTTATGAACACAACAGTTTAGCAAAGAAAAAAACCAAATTTGTTGCCAAGCATTAACTATGTCTACTAAGAATAAAACTCTCTGTCCAATTTTGTATTATAAAACCATGCAAATAGTGATGGCACATATTTTAAATATATATATTTTAAGTTCCTAAGCTCATTTGTATAGTTAAGTTCTGTAGAGGCAAAGCTATTCAACTATATTTCAGATTATATGAGTAATGTAAAGACTGTCTTTCACAGAAAGAAAATTTGTCCACTTTGATAGTGGATAATATGATTTGGTTTTATAAAATTCTTAATTAAAAACATATTTATATATCAACATATTATAATTACTTGACATGATGACAAGTTGTTCCAGAGAAAAACTAATCAGAGGCAAATTAAAATTGATTATATGGAGCATGTCATATTTTTGTTAATAATTTCCTCTAATAAAGAGATGAACTTTGGAAATCTGCTCCAAATTATCAGCTATTAAGTACATTATCATGTTACAAGAAAAAGGAATCTCTTAAACTGTACTCCATTTGGTACAAAAATAAATAAATAAATAAATACTGCATTTTAGCACTGACTTTGTTCTATTGTGGATTACTTCCTTTGGGTCAATTAGTTCAAAGGTTTGATACACATGTGTTCATGGTTACTTGAGACTTTTCCGCATATGTTCAATGTTGGATACTATTTAAACATTCCCTCTCCAGTGTCAGCTGCCACACAGCATAGCAAGTCCTAAATATGTAACTTTTTAACCTTCAGTGAAGATAGCTTAGAAAACTTCACCTGCCCCTCCCTAGTGTGCTTTTCCTCATCATTGCTTCTCTAAGCTACTGTTTTTCATTTATGTAGCTGTGTATGTTCATAGAATCATAGAATAGTTTGGGTTGGAAGGGACCTTAGAGATCATCATTCCAACCCCCCTGCCATGGGCAGGGACACCTCCCCTAGAGCAGGTTGCTCAGAGCCCCATCCAGACTGGCCTTGAACACTTCCAGGGATGGAGCATCCGTGAGTTCCCTGGATAACCTGTTCCAGTGCCTCACCACCCTCACTGTAAAGAATTTCTTTCTAGTATCTAATCTAAATCTCCCCTCTTCCAATTTAAAACCATTGCCCCTTGTCTTTTCACTACACTTCCTGACAAAGAGTCCCTCTCTGGCTTTTCTATAGGAGAGGTACTAACTAGTTATGTACTAACACAACTTGTTAGGTGATTGTGCTGTAACATGTAATTCAAATGATCACTGTTTAAAAAGAAAAAATAATTAATCCAAATATATTAATTTAGATAAACTCAGTGATCTGGTTTACAGTGCCCAAAAATAATATAGTTTTGTCAGAATGACATAGGGAGGAGGGTGAAGGGCTGAGTGTGGCTGGGAATGAAGAGGACGGGAAAGACAAAAGGGAAGTATTTCTTGGGTCATCTCCTTCGTGGACAAAACGTATCTTGCAGTTACATGCTGTTTCCTCTGTGAATGTATGTTCAGAATTGACAGGCAAGGGTGTATCAATGGAGCTCTCTTTCTCTCTCTCTTTATCACTCCTTCATAGGTTTTGAATTATTTGTGCCATATCCTGGGAAACCCTGACCTTTTAACTTCACAAAAATGCCAGAGAGTCCTCAAAATGGAAACTGATTGCCTAGCCAGACTGTAGCACCTGTCTCTATTGCATCAGCCATTTAAATCAAATCAGAGAATCATATTAGTTGAAAGAGACCTCTAAGATCATCAAGTCCAATCATTAACCTGCTATTGCCAAGTCCACCACTAAACCATCCATGTCCCCCAGCACGACATTTACATGTGTTCTAAATACCTCCAGAGTTTTAAATACACTCCACATTGAGTGGCCTACTCAACCACTTCCCTGAGCAGCCTGTTCCAATACTGGACAACCCTTTTCATGAAGGTTTTCCTGAAATGTAATCTAAACCTCCTCTGGTGGGACTTGAGCCCATTTCCTCTTTTTCTATCATCTGTTACTTGGGAGAAGAGACTGACCCCCACCTCACTACAACCTCCTTTCAGGTAGTTGTAGAGCGATAAGGTCTTCCTTCAGGCTCCTTTTCTCCAGGCTAAACAACACCAGTTCCACTATTCATAAGACTTGTTCTCCAAACCCCTCACTAGCTTTGTTGCCCTTCTCTGAATATGCTCCAGCACCTCAATGTCTTCCTTATAGTGAGGGGCCCAAAACTAAACACAATATTCGAGGTGTGGTCTCATCAGCACTGCGTACATGGTACAATTACTTCCCTAGTCCTGCTGGCCACACTATTTCTATTACAAGTCAATATGTGACATACCTATATTTAGCCTCTCATTTCACAGTAGCCCTAATCCTACCTCACAATAAGTAATTATATTTTTTAAATGTAAGTTTAAATGGTATTGTATCCCTGTTGGCTACTCAGTGCTGAAGAGAGCCAGTTGACTGGTATCCACCTCTGTATGTATTTTTCTATCACATTATCTGGGCTTCAGATGCTGCTGTATTGGTTGTTCATTCTTGAATCTTTTTGCCTGAAATGAATGAAGAGTCACCAGTGATAGAGATTTTACTTATTTACTTTAGTATTCACTACTGGCTAATTAGGAGAAATAAATGGGGTTGAGTTGGAAGAATTTGGTCTTTAATTTTTGATGTAAATTCTTTCATCTTAAATCTCTGTCAAAATCCTGCCATTCTCACTTCAGTTCCCATGAATAAAATGTAAAAAGTTCTGGTTTAGTTCTTACTATTCTTCTGCACAGAATAATACTAACAAATTATTTAGTTCAGTTCATAAAAGCAATGTGAAAACAGTGTGTTCACAGTAGTACATTCATGTGCAACGTTCTTCCAGAAATTATGAATAATAACACTAAATCAAAGTTGATGCACTGAACTATAGATAGAAATAAGGGAAATGGCTATAAAATCTGTTCTATGACAATAGACGTACTAGCTAGAGTACCCTTAATATTAAAATGGAAGGTTGTCAAGGTGATTATCCTCCATTTTTAGCACCTTTCAAAAAGCAATGTTTTTCATAAAAATAATGCACTGCATAATTGGAGAGGTTGCCAGAAGTAGAAAGAATTTTTTCTTGGAGAGGTGCCTACCTAACATTTATGCCCAAATCTCAGAAGCTTAGAAGCCAGAGGATCCTATTCTTTACCTCAATGATTTTTGAAGAATGTCATGTATTTATCATGAGACATTTGCTGGCAAAAGTCTGAGGGAACAGTAGCATTAGTTCTGAGCTTCATACTTCTTGACATTTAAATTATACCGTTTGGACATTACTCAAAATCCCCTGACATAGCTACAGTAGGTCCCTTCCACTGAAATGAGATAGTTGAAAATTCAATGACAGAAGGAAAAGGGACCTAAAAAGTTTGATTACAGTGACGTGTAGCTGCTTCACTCATTACAATGTCACAGAAAGGTTATGAAACATTTCAATTTTTAACAATCTTAATAGGTTCAGGTCCTTAAGTCCTCATTAAATTACAGGCCAATTGATTTGTTAGTCCTAGACCTAGCCTATATTCTGAGATGGAGAAATACATGGTAACGTTATCTATCTTGGGAGTTAAGCTGGATGCTGCTAGCAGTACCAGTACTAATAATTTGACACATAAGAATGTTCTCTATGTGAAGTTAAGCCACTGTCACTGGTTGAAAGTTTCTGAAGGAGTGAAACACCTTAGCTGCCATTTCCCCATAACTATCAACTTAGTGCCCGATTACAACTTACATACAAAAATCCGGAAAATAATTCTGCAAGAAGGATAGAAATTGGACTCAATTTAAGGAAATTTCAAAGAGAATTAATTTTAGACTTTTACAGACTTTTTCAAAACCTTATCAGCTCAAAAGTTTTAGAAGTAATTACAGGATATTTTTTTCTTTTTTTTTAATGTACAAACATATATTCAGTACCAGGTATCCTCGAGTTTGCTGCTTTATATAAAGCTGCCTGTGGAAAAGTAGTAGCAGAGACAAAAGTGAAAACTTACTGTTTCTCACCCTGCTTATTTCAGTTAGGCATTCTTATTATGATCTTCTTACACTGGCTTAAGAAAAAAGGTTAGGTTTCTAAATGTGTTCTTAAAATTTGTTAAATAAGCATAAATCATGGTTAAATAAGTTTTAGTATGCATACACAGGATTTCAAACCAGTTTGTCTAAATCAATGCTAAAATATTTAAATTATATCACTTCAGGGATATAACTGTGTGATTAACTGAAAGTGATTAATATAAAAGTGATTAACTGAAAGCAAACTTACCTGCAATTTATGTAGTACTCGCTCTTGTAAATCTATACTGTCTTCTAACTTTCAAAGGTTACAATTGCCCAACTTAACGGCACATGAAATTTTGCATATAATAATTTTTAGTAATAGAAAATATGGAAGGCAATACTTTATGGGCAGGGGAATAGACTCTTCCATTTTTTTGCCATTTTTTGAATTTTCACTTTGCACTTCATACTATGAATGTATAAAATTGGTTAAATAAAAAACAGTTCTTATCTGAGACTTCTTTAAGACACAGGTAAATTACTTCCAAATGCACAAGTAATTCCAACCATGATTATAACCTATAATCCCCAACAACTTGCAAATCCATCAAAATATCCATTATCAAAATATACTTTCAAAATAGCATTTGTACATGCTAAAGGCCCAGTGAAGAAACATAATGCAAAAATGTCCTATGGTACAAAGAACTTTTTTAATATGAAGCCATTAGATTTCTGAGAAATGACTGTGCACTCTCATTTCTTTTGTAGAACTGACTACTGGAAATGTCTCCAAGTGTACTTTCATTTCAGCTTTGCTGATTTTTGTCTTTGTTGAGCATTTTCATGGAGATTTGTATATTTTTTTTAATATTTTTTTTGTTCTTTCATTTTCTTTATGGAGACTAGAAGAGCTGAACTGTTGTGCGCCTTAAAAGTAAAATAACTAGGATGATAAAAGACATACAACTATGCTTTTAATGTCTGGTTAAAGTACTGTCAGACCATTAGTGAAGCTAGAGTGCATCTTCACCACCCCATAAAAGTAAATCTCTTTACCCCAGAGCTCCACTTTGTAAGGTACATCTGGAGATAAAAAAACACCACCACCCTTATTCTGCTTTAGTAAAATACTGACATCTTAAGAGTACAGAATTGAACTACAAATTACCATGTTTTTTAGGTTTCTTTTTTCTCCATTTTGAAACTTATCTACCTAACCAAAGAATTCCTTTTCAGAAAGAAAATAGTATAGCTAAGATAATCTTTATACACAGATACTTGAAGATTTTGAAGACCAAATTATATATATGCCCACATCTTTTATTTAGGATTATTTTCATGCAGCTGGGTGAACAAGCAAACAAGCCAACAAAAGTGAGAAGCAGGTGTTAGCGTCACCAGTGGAAGTTAGGTAGCAGAATACTTGGCACCATCACATGGAATCATGGACATGGAAATTCCCACAGTAATTCATAATGAGATTTTTGGCATTTGACCTCCTAATAATGAAAAAGGGCAAAGGGATTCACAGTACCCAATGTGCTGAAGGGAGAGATACACTGAAGGAACAACTGATGAAGCATTCTGGTTTACCTTTTTATGTCCAGAGGACAGAGGTGTCTAATGTGGCCCTGGACACGGATGCTTATTTTAATTTGGGTTTTAGAAGCCCTAAAACTCCTGAAATTAGAGCTTTAAGTCTTACAGTGATAACTTTATTTCTACCACTGTACTATTTCTACACCACTTTATAACTCTTTCCTGTAGCATAACCTTTCTTATACTATTTTTTTGAGCAAAATTTCTGCTCCAGAAATTATCTGATCATAAGTCAACTACAAAATTCCTAAAGAAAAGAAACTTGGAACATGCAAAACATTAACAAGCATTAAAATTTCCCTGTAGGTATCATATAAATTGTATATGTTGTTATTGCACACTGTGATTTTCCACGGCAATCTTAAAGTTACCTTCTTTGTGAACCCAAATCTTTTTATTTTCAGAATCTTTATAACTTGTTGCAGGGCACCAAGATACCAATTCTTCCAAGAGGAATACATGAGTGAGGTCAAATGCAGATTTTTAAGTATCACATGTTTTTGAGCCTAGATCTTAGAACATTAACTTTTTTTGAGGTTAAAAAAAATATTTTGGTACATTTCTCTAAATATTGGTTTATACTGAAATAATACTATTTTATTTTAGGGATTTTGGGGATGTTTCCTTACAAACAATGAACAACCTATGATATAATTTAATTACCATAAAGCTTTGAGACAGCGCTGATACCTGGGTATACATACTTTTCACATATCTATGTAGAATATTTGTCTTTAAAAACTGCACCATAAAGCAAGGTCAGAGTTACATTAATCAGCATTTGTAAAACTGTCTAAACTTAGATGCAATGAACAACTGGATATGTGAAAACCAGAAGTTTCCTATAACGTGTCTTGAATTTGGGGATACAGTGAATAACATTAATCTTATTGCAATAAAAAAATTTAGAATTCAATGTCACAAACATTTCCATAACTTTATATTGTATTTCTCTATGCCTCAGAAAACAATTATTTCAAAATAAATATATTTATATGAATATAACAAGAAATCTATGTGATTTTTTCATTACAATAGAGACATCAGTAAGGAAAGTTGTGGGTTATTTTTAAAGTATAAACATAATATTAAATGACTGAAGGTGCTGCAATTATTTTTATTGTTATGTCCAGAGCAGATAAATTTGTATCTGCTAGAACATCTGTGGTTTTAAACTCTTTAATTTAAAATAAATGAATGAAGTAAAATCCTCACCTGACAGTTTAAAGTATTGTTTGCTTTCAAATGTAACATTTGAACTGGGAATAATAGAAAAAAAGTGAGGAAAAAAGCCTATTAAAAAACAATGAAAAGTATTCCAAAATACTCTAGTAAATGGGTAAGGATTTTATCTATATGTCCTTGGACACATTTTCATTGTTCAGATTCATAAGGTATAGCAGAGCATTCCCTTCATTTTCTATACCTGATGGGCCCTGGCAACATGAAGCACTTAGACATTGCTTCCTGTCACTATACATATGGTCCATTTATTCTTGCAGAGACAACAATTACAGAAATGATGCTAAAAAGCACACCTTAAAAAAAGATGACGAGCAAAATATCCCCAAAACGCTTAGAGTCAGGTATTGAAAAAGGCAAAAGTAAGACCTGTCTCATTTTTGTGCCCTGATTCACCTGTGGGGATTGGGAGAAGCAAATTGTACCCTGGAACGCAAGTAGTACAATTTCTATTAAAAAGTGCTGGTTAAAGGTAACCTTGTACAGTGGCAGTAATTTCTAGGAGTGGGTGTAGCCCAATCTGAATGACAAATACCTCATGCAGCATCATGGAGACTCTACAGAGCCTGGATCTCAGAAATTAAAGAGGCATTCAGCATTTCCTTCTTACACACCCCACCTATACGCAAGGGGCACATTCAGACACACAGTTTGGTGTGTACAGTGGCTTCACGACTGTGATGTGATGCTTTTCTTTTTGCTAAATGCTCTGCATTGCTAAGCGCTGTGCTAGTAGATGTCACTAGAATCATCCAGACAAATTTAAATATTCAAAATAGCAATACGGTTGGTCATGATGTTCCCATAATAAACAGGAACCTAAAAGTTAGGAAACCCCTCCAGGTTCTCTGTGTGGGGAAACCTGCTTCCAGAACTCCACTGAACTTGAGGGTGGAGAGCAAGTGCTATGTGGCTATTAGTGGTGTTCTATGGATGTTTAGAACATTGCTTGCTGGTGTGTTCCTAAGTGTGGTAGATCAGAGCCAAGTCTCTTTGCACTAGATGAGACAGTATCTGTGCTTATTTGGTGAGCTATGCCTTCAGCATATTTAAACCTATTCTCTAACATCTGCATACATTTATTTAATTACTAATGGATATATTGTCTCCTGATGACCTTCCTGTTTAAAGACTATTTTCACTTCATCATTTTATTGCCTTTTTTTTTTAAATACATTAGGCTATGAGCTTTGGAACTTCTCACATCCCAAGCCATTATAAATGCCCATAAGCATATGGATAGTAGGGGCTAAGACTTGACTGGAATTATCATACCAGGGCCTTAATTTTTTTCTGCTCAGCTATTAACAAGAAAGAATAAACTGTGAAGCTAAAAAATCATATTTCCATTCTTTCAGACATACAACCTTTTTGCATAACACCACCTCTACTACAGTAGTAATTTCAAGCATTTAACCATTTGGAATTAGGAGAATATCTTTATTTCTAGCAAAAAAACACTAGTACAATACAAAATTGATGGCTTTTTAAAAAGAATGTTTTAAATGGCTTCTGCAAGAAGGGCTAAGCATTTATTTTCATTTACAAATAGCAAGCACTTTGGATTCTAATTATTCACAATTATTATAAAGGCTTTCTAAAATAAGACCTAATAGTTTAGACTAGCAGTTTAAAGAGCTGCTTGATACACTGAAATGAAAAGTGATAGTATGAAAAAAACATTTCATTAGTTCCTGCTGTCTCAGTGTCTTGGGGCACTGTGTTTCCAGGAAGAAATGCTGCAAATAAAGTAACCCGCAGAGCAATTTTAGGGTGGACATTTTCCCTTGGCGAATATAGCAATTTGACAAGTTCTTCCACTTGTATGCATGCTGTACTGTACTATATTTGAATGTCATTTAGTCAAAGAAATGAAGAATTACAAGAAAGGGATGAGTCCCAGGGGATGTTAGAGTGCAGAAGAGGAAGCAATTATTTACTTGCAATAAGTGGTGAGTGAAATCTGCAATGGACAGATTGGATTCTTGCATTCATGTTCGACCAATAAGGTATTTTTGATATGACATTGCCACAAGTACAGCTATGCCTCATCTGAAACATAATAAAGTTGGAGACAGAATATCATAAAACGTATTAACAATTTCTGGTTCCCTTGCATCTCTGCTTTCCTGAACAATGTTGGGGAATAGATCTAAATAAAAATTTTTGCTTCTGCTTAGCTGCACAGAGTTACTTACAGACTTTTGGACTTAACTCCATAGAGAACTGCTGTTTTGTCCTCTTAAAACAGCAATACAACCCTTGCAGCCTATTCCAGAGAGTAATCATAGCAGCTCTTGAAAGATGGGAACTTTCTTGCCACATTGTCTTAAATTGCAGCATCAGTCAATTACAGCACTTTACACATTTCAAGGTGATACCAGCAAGTCCCATAGGTAGGGGAAAATGTTTTTAAGTCTTCCATAATGTTCTCCCTCTAGCTCTTCTGCTTCGCCATCTAATCCAGCTCCTAGTGACTCCAGGTCTGAGTGAACTTCAGAAAGTGGCCATAAAGAAATCAGTCCAACTATGCTTTTCAACCTTATAAATTCAATGAAGAGCTATTTTTATATACTATAGAGAGAATTGTTAACCTAAACCCTAGCAAAGAAATGTAAACATTGTTCTGATATTGACATTTTCTCCTGTCATATTGTTTGCTCTCTGCCAAATGCTTTCTAGTATAGGCATGAAGAAAGGTTGGGTCTATAGCTTGCCCTCTAGACATCTTTGGTACTGTTCGTCTGTTGCGTAAAGACACCATGAGCCAAATGCTGCTTCATTAACTATCCATATATGAAACTGTTATATCCAGCTGGCCCAGAATTGTCACCCTGGTGGAAAAGAGCATACTTACATAATTAAGGCCCATTTCTGTAATCTCTTCCTCCTTGTTCTCAGAAGATCAATTGCAGACAAGGGGCTGGACCAAAATGGAAACATTGGAAAGAAAAGAATTGATAAAAATTGTGTTTCTGGTAACCAGGAGTAAATGGAGAATGAAAATTCTTTCTGCTGTTTGAAGGGGTCATTTTGTACTTACAGCTTGGAAAGGAAACCTAAAAGAGAGCCTGGGAATACGATACCCCTGGAATCACGACAATACAGCATAATAAGAGCATTGAACAGAATAGATGTAAGAACAACACTACTAATTTGAAAAGAAACTTGTAGAAATCAACTACATTGCAAAGGAAGCAACATGAATAACACCTGTTTCCAAGCCTAATTGATTTTTAAAAGCTAAAACTTGGCACTAGATTTGAGCACAGGAGGCAGAAAGTGACAATTCTAAGAATATTTTACCGCATAATTTTCTGCCCCATAAATTCTTTAACATTTTGTTTCTGAACCATGGAAGTAATATGTGAATAGTGTGTTTTGTCATCATCTTTGATAAAGAGAAACAAACCATGGATATTCACTCTCATATTGTCATTTTCTCACTGGTGGCATTGACTACTGATGTCATAATTTAAATTACCTATCTTTTACTTTGAAGAATTATGTTTTGCTCAGGAAAACACTCATAGTTTCCGTTATTTCTTGATGATTTTCTATCCTTCAGAAAGAGGATAAGTCCATTTACAGATTCAATAATGCCACTGAAACTACCATTTAAGAGCCTCTTAGAAATTTTATCAAAAACACAGTGTCAGAAATGGGTAAGGTGACTGATATAAGATAAAAGTAGTAACTAGTCCTAGGTTTGCTTTTAGTTATTTGTAGATTTTTTTAAAAACAATATTAAGAAGCTTTTATATCTGTTTATGCCTGTGAATGGACAGAGGTACAACAAAGAAAGCTAACTTTGCACAATTTTTAACATATCTGGAACCAGAACTCCATGAGACTGTTCTTTTGATCTAATCTAATTTAAAACTTCCTTAGTTTATGGATTGTAACAGCTTTGGTTTATATCTTAAAATGAAATGTGACATGGATTGGTGTTTGTAGTCTTGCCTCATATATTTGCAAGATTAAATTACTGACTTTTACAATGACTTCTCAGAAACTTTATAGGCTTTTCTAGGAAATGGTCATTGCTATCTCCTCCACTTAAGGTCCACAGTTATCTAGGATGGCTACTGAATGTATTTTGAATATGTGAATTGTACATAACTGCAAAAGGTAAAATTCATTAGTCAGTGGAAATTAATGCTAAATGCTTAATTTCATTAGTTAATGCTTATTTTTGCCAGAATTTTTCTGTTATGTATTTATCAGTTTTTAAAAGTACAGTCATGATTGCAAATAACTTCAGACAAGCAGTGTATGGATTGCTTTAAGAAATGAGGATAATCAATGAGAAATCTTTGGGGAGTTTGAATCATCCATGGGAGATAAAAAAACAGGGGTACCTGAGAGAGAAATATGCAGTAAAATATGCAGTCATATTTTCATATTTTACTGCTGCTGAGCAAAGAGATCTGGATCATTGCATTTTCAAGAGCTAACTCTTGCTGCCCTGGCAAATGAAGCTTTTTCTGGATTTAGTGAACACATTTCAAGATGCCTGATTACATAGTTAACTGTCAAAGCAAACAGGGCTGCACTAATTCCCTATCGGTTTTACTTAAACAAGTGAAGTTTTCTAGTCTTATTTATTATTTAGGAAGGGTTTCCAGAGTATCTGCTGAACTTTCTCATCTCCAGCTACTAATTTCATATAGTGCTCCATGATTTTTTGCCAATTATTCCTTCTGTAATTATTTTTGTGTGTTTGGTTATTTTTTGGGAGAGGTGGTAAAAAACTCAGTGAATAATGACAGCTGTTGGATTCACCAGTATGATTTTGGCCAAGAACTTCAAGAAGTATTAAAACTGCCTTACATTTTGTTAACATTTAGTTCTTTCTTTTCCCTGGAGTATTTTTCAAAGAGAATTGGTATGAGTCTCCCCTGAAAAGATATGGAGCTTAGGTCTTAGAGGCATGCATAAAGACGTTTCAGAAATGATAGTTCTCCTATAGTAGTAAGAGTTAGTTAAATGATGGGGGACATATTCTGGGTCACCTTAAAGGCTGAAATGTACTCCCAAGAACCTTATCCTGCCTTACCTTAAATAAAATATACCTTTAAAGAGAACTGGAAGTGTATATCATGGATTTTTATGGAAACCAAGCAAAACATTAAAGCTTTTGTTAATTTAAACCCTACCCTGTTGCATGTATAATAACTGTTTGTCTTGCTTACCATTTTGTAACAGGACCTGAGTCTCCTGACCACCCATATTATGTGAATGACTTCCTTCTACCTCCTTCAAGATTTCTCACTAGGATCTGCTCCAGAGGAACACTATGGATAAGCATGGCGTAATTTTTTTTAAGTTCAACAAACCTCCATATTAGCACATCCCCACATCCTCCTATACTACTGCACATTCATACACAAAAGCGAAGCACATCCTTGCACATTCCTGCGCATTCAGGTGTGCATCATGGTAGGGCTTTCAACATCTGGTGATCTTCGAACTGAAAAAGAAAAAAAAAAAAGAAAAAACTCAAAGAAAACATAGCCCCACAGAAGTCCTAGCCCCAGAATTATGAAATCTAGCTGGCTCAGGCTGCTCTCCCTGACAAGTGTGAGCACAGGCCAGCTGGCCTAAGGACTGTCCTTCTCTCTCAAATGTGCTATCAAAGGATAGTCACAGCTATTGCAATTCACCTTGAAAATGCATTACAATAACCCAGGGCAGTGTTTATAAGTTTGTAGCCTCTTTGCCAATCATGGATCATAGATATATGTCTGCTAGACTATACTACCATTCCTCTGTTCTTCCTGATATTAAATCAGATTAAAAAATAGAAGGAAATACATCAAATATTTGTCTAAAGCTACATAATGAGACAAGTATTTGCATGAACATTATTCACTTATGCTAGGGAGAAATTATGTGACTGAAACAGGAACGCTATTGATTTGCAATTTGGTACTTAATTGAGTGAGGTGATTTGTAAATGCATGTTTTTCTTAAGAAAGTGGGGTTTCATTTGATGATTCCCAGTTTAAATGCTAGCACAGTTAAGTCTATAGCTGCTAAATGATCAAGCAGAATGCATCCAGCAAACATGTTCATTGTGGATGGTCGCAGCACAGCTTAATGCAGCACACAGACATCCCCTCAGACACTGCTCCTGGGAGACACATGTGCAGACAGGAGCAGTTAATCCCCACTCTCACCACCAAAACTAAGGCATCTGGACCATTTTGTCTTGGAAAACACATTAAAGATGACTGCATCAATTTAGAGAACGCAGCTGAGTGAAGTGCTGTCTGAGTTTTTTTGAATTTTGAGATGAGGAGATGTAGTACAAAAATGAACATAAAATTTCTCAGTAGGTATCAAGTAAACAACCTTCAGATGCAGGGAAATGTTTCTGTAAGAAACTGTAATTGGTTCTCTATACCTTTTGATAGAAGATTTGGATAACCAGAACAGTTCACTCATAAAACAAATGTCATTGATGTATTATTCTCATGATGAAGAGTAAACAATAAATATATTGTACCTCTAGATGACTGAATGCTAGAAAGTCCGGAGAGGAAGGAACATGAGTAAATAATAATGTAATTTTTTAATAATTATTTATCAAGTAGAAAATTTTAATCTCTTTTCACATGTGCATTTCTCAGGACATAGGTATAAAGGATACCAATTTAACTTACAGCTATTGTAAAGGGATTGTATGTAGCCCAAGTGTATAGAATCACATAGATTAAGAAACAGACATTTTCACTTTTTTTTTTAATTTTAAATGTTAAAATATTCCTATTTTTCTATAGAAGGAAACAGTTCCCATAAATCAATTTTACTAATCCTTAGCTTTGTAATACATACTTCTGTGTGTGTATTGTTCAATTTAAAATGTGAATACATTTTTTTCATATGGGGCAACTGGAATGTTTTTCTCTGCAGTAGCAGAGAAATGATTGTGAAAAAGTTTATTCAGAACTATACAATATAGTTCATTTATACAACAGCAGAGTTAACTTAAAAAGAGGGAAATCTTTGCTGGAATAACATAGAAAAACAAACCAACAGTCCTCCAGTTTGTCAGACTGATGCAACTTTTCCAAAAATCTGTAGGGTTCTACCAGTTTAACAAAGAGAGAAATGTCATTCATTATAAACAAAATCTGTTTAGATTTTGGCAGAGCTCGGGGAAGAAAACTCCCTGTAGATTTTTATTATTCTTAGCAATAAGTTGTAAAATACTACTCAATGTTGTCCATAAAGAATTTTTAAAAATCCAGCAATTTTTTTTATTTTATAAATAAAGTATCACAGTTATATTAACAAAATAAAAACCTCAGAGAATAACAAAAATATATACAGAGCTTTCTACTGGACAGGTTCTGTCATAAACCATGAACATGATATTTAACAAGTGAAAAAACACATTATTAAATTAAGCACTTAAATTATTTGCTTTATATTAAAATAGAAATGAAGAACAAATAATTGTTTTTCTAAATCCAAGAAAATCCCTATCCAGAGTATATATCTCTATTTAATTTTTGTATGTACATGTGCATATATATATACATATATATATATAAAAATCAGACTGATTTATATTAGATAGCAAGATGTACCAAAAGAAAACTCTGGAATATTTACAGAATATAGAGAAAATGCCTAGTAGTTTGATGATTCCCATTTTTTGAATAGAGAAAGAGGAAAGGCACAAAATTTTTGTCATACTGAAACCAAGTGAAATACTTGTACCATCTTGAAAACTGGAGTAAGAAGGAGCTGCTTACTCCTTCTTAGCAGAATGTAAGATCTACTGTCATGGATGATAAAGGTGGTGCACTTGAACATTCGGGTAACAGGTGGCATGGCATATCTACAGGAAGACAAATATCCAGGAGGCATCTAGCAAAAGACTCAGAGAGCATAGTGTGCCTTTTTAATTAGCAATACAGCAGGTGCACTCACTTTGTAGACTGGGGAGATGCAAAAGCAACTGTGCCTTATCAAGGTTAAATGCTTTCATTCTCCTCTCCCTTACACACATTTTACATTTCCATGATTCCTTTAATTTCTGTGTAGTTTTTCTATTTATGTCCATGTGAAAAATGAAAATTAGACCTGTTTTTTCTCCATCAGTGGATGTGGAGAAACTCAGTCTTGTGGAGAAACTCTTGTCTTACTGATATTGACTCCATCACCAAGCTAAACAGAAAAAAATGGGCTAAAATGCTTACTTTGGTTTTTATTCTTAGAGAATTTCAATGGGTGAGTGCTTCCTGAAATTTACTTTCTAGACAGATCTGAGACATGATAGTTTTCTACCCAAACCATCTTGGCATTTTGCAAGCTTCTCAATGTCACTCATCTCAAATACAGATTGCATTGGGCTACTTATGAAAACTACTGCAGTAAAATTTGAACCTGTTCCCATTAAAGACACTGTTTTTCTACTGATTACAAAGAAATAATTTTAAAAACGGTGTGATAAGTAAGCAATACTGGTTTATTTTACAATATTATGGTAGTTGGCAGCCTGAGTTGTGCTATGATCTAGTGGCACTTTCATGGTCTGAAAGTTTAGCTATTCCTGGAAATCATGTGAGATGTGACTACAAGGTCTGAACAGCCTGTGCACTTGGCATTTCTTCTAGCCCATTCTTTCACACTCTATTTCTCATTAAGAAAACAAACAAACAATCAAAAAAAAAAAGAATTTTCAGTCCATAACATAATAAAAAAATGTTTGTACAAGCTCAAGCAGCAAGATAAGCTGATTGTTTTGCCTTTTAATTCAAGTGTCAGCTTGTTTTTAACTGCTATCAAACACTTTGTCGCACCAGAAGCTTATTATATCTGTTACATGGCAAAATGTTTCAGTATATAAAAGACAAGGTGCATGATTTTCTCATACTTACCTTTGAAATCACCAAAGAATTTTACATGATAGCTGTGTTTACTTATACCCACTGCAGTTAACTTTAAAGTTCCCCTTTATCATCTTTTGTCTCATGCTCTTGTATGTACATTTCAAAGTTGCGACATCTCTAAAGTTGCAATGTCCTTATTGCTTTTGTTCACTGTTTTTGGTGTATTTCTTTACCTCTTAGAATGTCTATCTCAAGGAGCTTGCTTAAATATGAATGCAAGTGTGCCTATTACTTCAACAGCAACACTAGTTGCTTCGCCAAGGATTTTTTTGCTCTAGTTCATGGTGAAATCCTTTTATTCCAGATTCTTCTTTCTTTCCCATCCCCTGACCTCCATTTTTTTCTCCCTGTTTCCTTATGGCTTCATGAAACATAATACAATAGCTTATGGTTTTCGCAGTCCATTATTCAGAGGCAGATTTTGGACCAAGCCACTAAATTAACTCCTAGCTTTACTCTATAGCACTGTAAATACAGTTGAAAGTCATTAACATTTTATTTAGGCCAGTGTGCAATATTTTGCCTGTACTGATTATCTATTCTGTTAGCTGATAAGCCTGTTTTAATAAAACATGTAGTTTATATTGGATTTGAAAGTATTTCTAGATATGCAAGTATGTATTTCAAGCTGCAGACTCAATATGGCATTTTATTTACCAGTGCAAAGAAATGGCATCAAGCTGAGACAATTCCATGCTAGGCTGGAGTGTACATGGCTGAGTGAGCAGTATCATGCCCTCAGCTAGGCTGTTGTGGATGAAGGGGAAAAGCGAGGGTTTTATGCCTTCTGTTCTGTCAGTAGAATTTAATGGAAAGTGTGTGCCTCAGCCAGGGGGCAAGCAAGCAGCCAAAAATTATGTTGGCCACAGCCAAGATGACCCATTCATTTGGCCACAGAAGAAAAACTCTGCTGCATAGAGTAGCACCTTCAAACAGCTGGGCCATGGCGGAGCTTTTGGTGGATTGTTAAACAAAATAAGCAAAGGCCCTCTCATATTAGAAAACTGAGACAAACCAAACAAATGCAAATGTAATTAATATCCATTGACATTCTTTATCAGTTGTCACTTTGGCAGGTCTCAGCAGCATGGAAATGAGCCATCACTTGAAAACCTCTACTACAGACCGGAAATGGGACTTGTTTTTTCCCTGCTATGCAGTTTTTAAAGGACATCTGATAAACAGGAATACATCCATGAAGAAAGCTTTTTTCTGAGTATAACATATGACAACAGGGGCATTCAACAGAGAAAATAAGCTGCTATCCAATGCTTATTTATTTTTATGTACGGTTAGCACTGAACACTCATTCAATTGAGCAGCTGTTACTAGATATTGACAAACATGACTCATGTGACTATTTTGGTCTGTTTTAAAGTAACTGAATGCATATTTTGCAAGACAGAAAAGAGTGCTCTGATTATTTTAATTGAATTTAGCTTGATCAATTATTTTTATCTGAAAAGGAAATAAAAATTCTGAAATAAAAATCTTAAAAGGGTTTACCTGAGGCTTTTTTAGTTAAATGTATATTCCACTTCTGAAACATGAAGACAGCATAGACGTTTTTCTCCAAGGTAAGATTAATACAGTGCAGAGGGTCAGAATAAACTCTTAATTCCATTTAAACAGTAGAGAAACCTTTGGCTGACTCTGCCTAGAGGTAAATTTCATCCTCGGTGCAGACACTAGTTAATTCATTAAATAGGGTATTGGCCCATTCTCAGAAGCCCCAGAGGCAAGTTTAAACACAAGTGAATTCAGAAGAGAACAATATTATGACAATGAACATCGCATTGTTTCTTTCAGGCCAAAGGACAAGCCAAATAATTTCATTAAACCTACTTCTACAGATTTTCCCTGGCAAATTCATACAATAAGAGTGTTAGGAGGGTTTTTAGTGTTTAAACTTTGAAGCAATGGAACTAACTCTTTAAAAGAATGAAAAAAATTTTGTATTTCAGTCATCAATTATTTAAATCAATGTTATGTATTATATGGTTGCATAGCTAATGTGTTAATTGATATGCTGTTAAAACAAGCCAACTCATAATACACTAGCTTTCTCCTAGATTCAGATTGTTCACAGTGCCAAATGATAAGGTGTATTCCAAGTTTAACACATAAACTAAGCAGAAGCAGGGCTTTTTTGTAAGCTAAATTCAGGCTTTCTGAGAGAAATGTTTTCATAGGGTTTCTGTTTCCTCTGTTGACATCCTACTGGACTATGGGCTCTTTTTATTTTGATGAAGTGTTTCTGAACTCTGCAATTTGGTATACCCACAGAAAGCTTAGCTGCACAACTTCAACCTTTGACAGTAAGAAGGTAGAAATAGGTAAAATAAATACTAACTGACATAAACATCAGAGGATTACTGGGTCATAAAATTGACCTGACCATATTGTATCCTCTGGAAGAGGAATACAACTTCACTATAATAGAGTATAATGTAATTCAATTCCTATATATTATAGTGATCAACTAGTTGCAGCAATACTAATTGCATTCAGAAATGTTGCTAATAAATTTAAGGCAGTTTCATCAAAATGTAGTATGTGTTTTATTTTTATTAGGAAATAAAAATGAAACACTAAAAATGAAATTTTAAATAGAGAAGGCTTCATATTTCACCTTGAAAATAATCAGTCTCTCTTTTGATGTTTTCTTCTAAAATAAGAAATAAGTATGAAATAACCTCATCCTCAGTTAAATCTTCAACTGACTTCCCCTGAATAACAGAGATGACACCAGTAGGTCTCATGAGCAGGTCAGCTGCTAGTATTTCCTTTTAAATGTCATCTGGCAGAACCAGTCTGCAATAAGCCAAATGTAAAATATGATTTATTTGGCCAAAGTATTCTTAATTCTTTGGTACATTGATTCAAATGAACAGGCAAATACTCTTACCGGTGCTTGCTCAGTCTCTTAAGCTGCTAATGGGGCCTCATTTGATGCCTTTTCTTCTGTTGGTCACCAGCCCTGCCTCCTGGGCAGCCAATTCCTTGTCACTGAGTACCTTTTCCCTGGTTTCCTTCTGTCCTGTGGGACAGAAGCACGGCAGTGCCTTCATGTCCAAACTCTCCCTGTACAATCAGAAAAACCATGGTCAAAAGGGCGGCTGCTCTGTTTGGGTATTTGTTGAGATGAACTTTACTCAGATCATCTCAGGTCTTTTCAACACCTTTTTTAGGAAAAAAAAAAACAAAACACTTTTGATTTCAAAATACAGCATCTTTTAATATCAGAATCGTTCTTACACGTGCTTCTCATTGGCAGCACTTCATTTGAAAAGGATGGGAAAGAAGTTTTTTATTCAAGTACTATATAAATTAATTATTTTGAAGTACATAATTATTTCATATTCTAAGAATAACTTATAATTAATTAAATGTCACTATAATTTGAAATTATTTCAGCTGAAGTATGTGTCACTTATACTGTTCTATGCAGTTCCATTTTTTAAGGTTTAACATTAAAAATGTACTTAGCAGTATTATTAAGTTGTAGTGATATTACATTCATTAAGTCATTGAGGGTCACTGTATAGTAGAAAAGGAGAACATTTCAAGAGACTTTCTTGCTTTTGTCAAATTCAGAGTTCCATTTTCTTTTTAGAAACACAGAAAGTAGAGAGAAAAAAATTGATGAGGATTATTCCAAGTGTCCAAGATGTTATTTAACTTTTTTTTTGTTTTAGGAAAACCATGTTTATTTATTGCTATAAAATTAATAATGGAGTTTATGTGCCTACCTTTACCACAGTTTCATTTCTGTAAACTATGAATACAATAAAAACTCCCCTGAGAATATTTTTCAGTAATACCACCATTTCAGAATCATCAGTTTACAGGAAGACTTATAGAAGCAATAGGACCAAAATTCTCCTGCTCCAGAAAACAATATTTTATGAAATAGTAAAAGACTAAATTTGTGCAGGTCCATGGAGAACAAAGGCTATCCTATGGTACTCTGCTGAGCGGTGTATCAATAATTAAATAGTCATTCAAAGAAGGAGAAATGAACCTTGGAGTCAAGCAAGGTGCTCAGTGCTCAAAAGTTCACATTATGACATACTTTAGGTTTTTAGGTGCCTGTCAGTCACAGTCCAGTTTCTCAAACTGAATTACATTCCCTAGATTCCTGTAGGGCTCAAAATTGAGGTGCTCGTGGAAGGGATTTATAACTGGACAGAAGCAATTAAGAAATTATGAACATAGTAGCTTACCATAAAACTTTACCCTGTGATGTGAGGGAGGCATATCTCCCCACATCTAACATCCCATGTCCAAATATTGGAGACCTAAGTTATGTAGGAAAATCCACCTAAGGCATTTTCAGCTGTGACTTTAAAAAACACAGCAAGAGCATCTCATTTAATTAACAGCTGAGGCTAGGATTTAAATCCCTTTGAGATTTATAACAGTTGAACACAATTCTTGCTCCAGCTTGAGTTCATATCTCATAGATGTGTACCACGCATCAACTCAAAGGTCCAGTTTTGGTCTTTTAAAGCAAAACATTTACCATAAATAGTAATACAAGCAAAACTTTGTAGAGCCTGAAAGGACTTAATCAGGGTCTACAGTTATTCAGTTCAAACAAGGGCAGAGCTCTTCCTCAGCTTTCCAAGCAGTAGAATTGTAAGGAGGAGAGAGCATTTCAATATGGAAATAATGAATTGTGATAGACAGGTAAACCTTGCCTATGTCCCTTCATAACTTCATCCCCAAATCTTACTCTCTTTTTCATTAGGCCATTAAATTTCTCACTAATTAGAATTTTGATGAAGGAGTCTGAGAAGGAATCTGATCATAGCTAAGCATACATAAAAAAGACAACATAGAATCAGATAATTTATCTTAATCAATCGCTATCTCTATACTTATGATTTAGTTTTGAAATCTAACAATGCAGCTTTTGTGCAGGTTTTGTTTTGCTTTCTTACATACAGCAACTATAAATCTCTCATACTAAACTCAACAGAATTGTGCTTTGCAAAGAGATACTAAGACAAAGAATCCATTGAAGACAAGATGAACAGGAGTGAACTTATAAAAAAAAAAGGCAAGAGCTAAAAAAATATTTGTAGTTCCTCAAGTTACTGTAACATCCTTCTATTGTGATCATACAAATAATATGGTTGTTGAATTATTCAATTGATTTTAGCAACTGCTTTTGACAAAGCTTTAATGAAAGATTCAGTTCTTTCTGGGAAGCTCCTTTGTGCACACCAAAACGTTGCAATCGTGAAACGAGACTTTTACAGTTAGTATTAGGGGTTTATGGTCATGTTTGCCACATTTTAAGGTGTAGGTAAAACATCTCTACAATCCTTCAGCTGCCTGCCCTTAAATTACAGAGGCACAGTGATTAGAGACACTGTATTACTGCACCTCATTGGTTGTGCATAAAGACTAGATGATGGCAATACTATTTCTAACAGCTGGTGCAGTTCTCTAATTTAAAGTACAAAGATTGCAAGTGCCAAATATGATCTATCCATCTTAGTTAGCAAAACCTGTGAGGTTGCAATATCGCAGTTTCAGAAGCCAAATAAATACAGTTATACATATGGTTTCTCTTTATGGTTTCACTGTTACTTAGCCTAGACTAAGACTAGCCTGGTTATCCCTGCAGGTACTGTGTGTACTTTGCCATGTCAAAGTACAGATACATTTTGTTTCTCTAAATCAGCGTAACTATAAACTAAGAAACTACATGCATACAAGCTATGGGGACAACCTTAATAATTAGATAATGAAGCCATGATGTTATACTTTTGAAAGATTTCAGAAACCATTGAAAGAATTAGTGCATCCAATTCTGGGGTCTCCAATTTCAAAAGCATGTTGGCAATTTTAAAAGGATTCTGAAAAGTAAGTTGAGGTTTTCTGGGTGATATGTCCAATAAATACTAATTGAGTTTAGTTTATTTAATATCCCATTTAGGTGACAACTTGGTCACAGTGATCCAGTGCACTTAAGGGAAGATAGCTGATGGAAGTTTAGTGTACTTAAAGACACAGAATAGTAATAAAGGTATAAAGAGGTCAAACAGAAGGAAGCAGAAGCTGGTATGTTTAGATTAGATATAAAATACAAGCAGTTAAACAGTCAACAGCAAAGGCAGTTAACCAATGGAACAACATACACAATAGACTATCACTCCTACATGCTAAAAAAGCAAGACTAAGTTTTTTTTTTCCTAGAAGACAAACATCCTTTACGCTGCTGATATGGCCTTGATGTCCCATTCCTTGGAACATGAAAAAGTTGCAAGGCTGAAGAGAGCCACAGTCTGGCTTGGGAAAGTGATGCGTCAACAGCCTGACAAGAACATCCACCAGTGCAGGCAGACCTTATGGGTCAGCTTTCCTTTTCCCCACGACACATTACTTAGAATTACATCAGTGAAGATCTAGAGGAGAGAAAGCAGCTACCCAGGCCCCCTTCCTGAGCAATATAGGCATGCAATGCCTTTATGATGGATAAAGTGCAATTTTTAAACTGATTGTATACGCTTAATATAAATGTGTGAGCAAGAAAGTGTATGTTAAGTATCTTATTAGATGCCACTATTAATCCTGGTGTGTTGGGAAACAGTACAAAAGAGAGAGAGAGGACAGGAGGGAAGGAGGGAGAAAGAAAGAGACTTTTCTCTTTTTCATGTGTTCCTGTGCAGAGCTAAAAACAGATGGTCTCTTGCTTGACACAACTGAATAAGGAATCTACGAGCATTAATAACTGCTTGTTTTCAAATAGCAAAATAGCCTCACCATTCTGTTTGTAGGATAAATGGATGTACAAGCATTTTACATTTACTCCAAACTAAATATACTCTTTACTCTTTCATTCCATCAAACTTGCAGACATCTATTGGGAATTAGTAATATATGCAAATAGTGTACTTGGTTTTAGGGATTGTGAATGTTCCATGTAAAGGTGCCATCAGTACATTTCTATGAAAATCATGAAATTGAATAATAATTATATTGCACTGTATCTTAGGGTTCTTTCTACAAATTCCTGCAGCAGTTCCTGAGTAGTTCTGCATTTGTAGTCTTTACAGCTATGAAGACACCAGTTTTGTTTTAACACAATTCTTAACTTGATGAAGTGGAGATTTAAAAAGAATATCCAGTATCACAAGTGTTTTGACAGAACACCGTGAAGGAAGTGCAAATAATTTGCGATACCTGTGTGCAGTAGCCTGACTGCTGCTATGGGAATAACATCAGCTGTGCGGTCTGCTACACACAGCAGAGATTACTTAGGATCTGTTTGGCATGAGCATGGGCAGTGTTGTGAGAAGTAAATGAGCTGTGGGAATGCAGTTCATAATCCTTAGAGAAACTAGACCCTATGACAGCTGAAATTCTTAAAAGACATATTTAAAAATTAAACAAAACCCACAACAAACTTGCTTGGCTTCAACATGCATGAAACTTAAGATTCCTGTGTGCTAATGAGCATCTCTAATCAGAAAGTGTATTTTCAATACAGTTCCAGCTGTACTAGATCCTTACAATCGCTAAAGAAACCATTACTTTAATAGAAGGAATGTACACAGCTCTGACAAAATCTCTGTAGAGATCATGAAGTTAATACTTCTGAGGGACTAACTGCGCTTTAAATTTGCCATCCTTTCAGATGAGGCAAAGGTGAGTACCTAACATTACAGGAGAAGCAGAAATATATCTGGATATAGGAAATAAGCACAACTTCTAAGATGGTACCCATGCTTTATGGATATCAGACAGGAATCCTAAATTGCTTTTTAACACATACCTTAATTCCCACAAGGATTCTTGAACCTTTTCTCAGATCACCATTTACTGCACGAACACACAAAACAGAAGAGGTCCACTGAGGCACTGAGATTCCTAATCCTGTTAAATGCAGATGATGAACAGCATGTCAGAAACATCACATCCATCTAATCTCTTGTTTAAGAAGTCACCTTCTCCTTTCCAACAGCTTGCAAAATGAGCAAAACAATTAAAACTTTGTCCCCTACTCCTGATGAAGGGTAAGAATAATTTTTTTTCATTGCCTGTTGTGCAGCTATGGAGGCTCAATTCGTTTATCACAGCCCTTACTTTAGCTAGTATCTTCAGTTTAGTTGCATACTTAAGAATGCTCATGAAAATCTGTGTACAAAGTGACATGTAAAATATCGTACAAGTGCTGGAATATCTATTGAAAGACAACTGACCTGATGCAAAAGTATGCTTGTCTGACTGTGATTTATGGAGATGCTAGTTATAATGGCTATACTGTCATTCCTTGCAGTAGGTAAGATTTAAGATTATGTTCTGACTAGCAAGTGAGAAATATAACTCTCCTTAGGATTGAGAAAGTGAAACAGTCCTCATCTAGGTGCTTAGCTTCTATTAGGAAAGCCTAGTAGATACTACTATAACTCTCTGTATACACTTTGCTGAAGCATCTGTGACATTTATGTTGTCAGTGGCCAAAAGAAGAGAAATGATTCTCTGAAGGCCCCTTTCACTGATTGTCAAGAACGCCCAAAGAGATTTCTTGAAAGCTGGGTCAGTTCTCCAGAGGGGGTCATTCCATGGGGCTCTACAATGCTTTATTTTCATTATGCTGAAAGAGCCCTGTCAATTATGTGCAGCAAAATGTTCATTCAATTAACATTCTGTGTCATCTGAAAGTATTTAAAGATAACCAGGCTTTATGTATCATGGCCTATTTTTCACACTGCACCTAAACCGCAACCTTCTTGTTTTAGTCTGATATAGTGTATTTGCAGCTTGAAATAAGATGCCTATTAACAATTACATTTTTTAAAATTCCATTCTTATGATGATTTAGGATGAAATTAATGAATAAGAGCTAAATTAAGAGCCAAGGACTCTAATTCTTCCTTTCACCATGAAGTTTTCTGTGACTTCTGACTCAGTAACAGTCAGCTTCCAGCTGTCCTATTTATAAACAATCTCTCTATTGACAAAACAGTCTGTCACTAACTATTTAATGCATTGTGATGATGATGTGTATGGTATTAAAAACAACACTGCTGTGTACCCCTCTGGGAAAGTGACTGTTGTGAACTATAGTACAGTCCTTGTTACACAGAGTGACTTCTCCCACGAAAAGCTTGTTCAAGCTGTTGCTTGAATAAAAAATATTGTCCAGTCCTTGCAAATAAGGTAGAACTACTCTGATTGTATCTTACTGAAGATAAGTAATGGCTCTTTCCCCATTAGGAAAACTTCAGATTATTTTGACTGTTTTCCAACAATTTTTCATTAGATTGTGCAGTGTTTTTTGCCTTGCACAACAGTGGAAAAAATGTTCTTACAGCACAGAAGACTCCCTTCTTCAACTACACTACTAAATAAAGCCACAGTTGATATAAAAAGGTGTTTTCCTAATCTACAGCATTTTCAGACATATCTTTCAGCTCACTTAGCACACCTTACTATTAAATCTCCTTTCTGTGAAGTAATATCACACTGTAGGATAATGTTAATTATTTATCTGCAAATATCACCTATGGTACTACTGTTTCACTTGCTTGTCTTTCTGATTATGTTACCTAACCTCAGCATTTAACTTTGCAAATCTTCCTGTATTTCCTCTTGTTCTGAGGTCCAGGCCAAGGTTTTCACAACAAACTTCCTAATTGCTAAAATAGCTACCTGTTCGACTTTAAGCAGATCTGCTTATCAGTATTCTGAATAGAATCTGAGCCTCTCTGTACCCCTGGGGCATTGACCTTGAGGTATCACCCTGCTTTGTCAGGGTGTTCTTGATAACTGATCTTTCAGTTTTTACTCAGTGTAGTGATTTTATGCCTGTGCTTTTCTACTGTCATGGAAGATACTATCACAACCTTGTGGGAAGTTAGGGTAGTTCACACTGTTGTGCCTCATTATTCTAATCCCCACATCCCCAGTATTTATACTGTCAGAAGGAAATGTCCAATTCTCAGTCATCTTCTTGTTCTGATCAAATTATTTCTAGTTTTTCTATTTTTTTTTTAGTTTTGTTAAGAGTCATTTCCAGCAATTTATCTCTTTAATAGCTACTTTTTAGTACAAAATATAATCCATGCCAATCCCAGATCTCTATATAATATTTTCTGTCAATATACCAGAAGTGTGCTGTCACATACCAACATCAAATGTGTTTCAACAGCAAGTGTTTAATATGTGCAGGGCTGGAGATGCTGAACAGTTACCTTGTCCAAGCCCACGTAGGCTACATTATACTGACAGCTGCTGTGGAGCTCCTCCTACAAGGGAGCTCCATAGGTACTCCAAGGGAGCTATTTTTGACTGCTATGAATATTGCATATTAGTTGGAATGTCATTAGATATGTCAGAGTCTAAATTTATCCTTTTGTGTTTGTTTGGGTTTTTTTACATCTCAGAATAAATGTTGACAATAGGTCTTATCCTCTGCCAGTGAGAAAATTTAAGAATTCAATTATTGTAAAAATAAATTAGACTAGTAAAAATACAAATATCTTTGTTACTCTAGTGTTACACAATGGTCAGAGGTTAATAATGTTGCTTTTCTCTGCTAAATTGCTTTACTTGAACACAAACTCTATGGTATTGAAGAAAGTCTGGTAGTGAAGAAAATTATTATCAAAGATTGTTAAATAGACCTTGATGAAAAGGGAAATAAATATTTTGCTTTATTTTGTTTACAAAAAAGTGTGGAGTGTTAAGGTATGTTGTGAACCCAGTAAACTTGATAGATTGCTTACATACAACAAAAAAAGATATTAAAAAAAGATATCCACATTATCTAAAAAAATATAATTCTTAATAACAGTAAAAACTCCAGACTTAAAATATGTACAAGGAAAGAAAAATAAGTGAATAAAAGAATAGTATTTAAAGTTACTTAGTTAAGGCATAACAGAGCAAGATTTTAGATTCTAAATGCATCTAACCTGCTGCTGTTATTTGTATTTATAACTCTGTCACAAGACCTTTAGGAGAAAATTTCCTGTGTTTTTAATATACTTTTTGAATATAACGTTCCATTTTGCAGCTTAAATGTCTTGCTTGTTGCTTCCAGCAACGTTAGTAAAGCATGTCCTCTCTGCAATCATATGTACATAAAGAGATACAGGGAATTTTAGTATTGATTATTTTCTAAACCACACTGTCAGTTCACTGACACAGAACCAGATCCCTTTGTCTAGTTGCATTGGCTGTACTCACTGTCCTTCATTGCTTGTGCTCCAACCACGGCATTTAAACCAGATTCTGCAGCTGTCAGTAGAACTTCTACATGTAGAGCTAGGGTCAGCTAGGGCCCTCTGATCACGTGGCTTGGCACAAACCAGACCATGAAAACTTGAGGTCAGCATTCAGGATTACAGCATATTTAATACCAAACTTGACACAATTGTAAATCAGCATCGTGGTCTTGTTCGTACCTATTGAACAACAGAGTATGCAAAGTGTTGCCCGTAAGAGTGAGCCTCGTAAGAGTTGGAATTACGGAGTTAGCTTCAGAATTCATGCTCTGAATCAACTATATGTTCTTGAAATGGGCTGATGGAAAGCACAACAGGAACATAATTCTCCATTTTAGGAATTTAACCATAACCCAAGAAGCCTGAAAGTGTGTTTCTGTTTCTACACTACACGCTCAGCAAATGCCTAGAGTGAACTCAGCGAGTGCACTCCTGGGGGTAGCCTGCTGCATTCACACTGGGAAGTCTCAGCAACACACCCTGCTCCCTACAGAACTGAACCAGCAACTTCAGTCCTGGAATAATAATTCTGTCTGGTAGCCGGAAAAACTCATTAATCAGTTCTGAACAGCTGAGATAGAAAAGCACACACACATACACACACACGTGCATACGCACAGGAGAGCCTGTGCAGCCTGTCTGCAAGTTCTCAAACATTTCTCTCCCTTTGCTCCCACTTTCCTTGGAAGGGGTCTATTAGTTTAGGATTAGGACTGTGAAGTGGATATCTTGCCATTAGGGTCAGGAGGAGAAATTGCACCAAATCTCATGAAGTTGTGAGCTTTTGGGGAAAACTAACCACAGTTTGCAGATGAAGTAGGTATTGTCTTCCACCAGCTGGAACTTCTGAAGTTTCTGTCTCAAACATAAATATACATGCACAAAAGTGAGCTAAATTAAGGCTGCATGGGCATTACAAAGCTTTTAGGTATTTGACACAGCTTTTGGTATGGCAAGGGAATGAGCAGCACTTGTCTCTATTCAGCAAAGCCTCAGCGTGTCAGCTGGCCTAGTTACATTGTCTTCAGGGGAATTTGACTTACAGTGCTCCTTTTGTCTGTTCTCTTCATTAAAAACAACACAGAAAACTCTCAGGGCAAAACAGGCTGTGATGTAAATATGAAACATCAGCTTTGTGCAGCCCAAATGCTTCTGGGAGGTCTCTGAGACTCTCCGATACTGTCATTTTAGGAGCAAAAATTCTGAACAGATGCCCTTCTCACATATTTGCATTGATTTCCTCCTCATCACAGCACTATGTTCAATAGTACTTGGCACAAAAGAAGCCGCAAATATACAGTAAGTCTTCACTTTCAATATACCACACATCTGTACCCCTTTTCTGTTTTGATCTATGTCCATCTTAATCTCTTACACTCTGCCTAAATTAATTGACCAGTACCTTGTTTGTTTCTTTATTCTAATGCCATAGCCTTTGCTTGGGAGGCAGCTTTGTTGTAAACACTAACGTCTTCCTCTGCTGTGAAACCACTGTCAAGGCTAGTCACCATTTTACATAGTGTTCCCTATTTGAACATGGTAACCATGGCAAAGTTTTTCTCCAGTCCTATTATTCAAGCTATTTTAAAATTAGTTGAGTTAGCAGAGTCAGGTGTTATTATGTATTTATTTGGTATGGTTTAGATGTCTCTGAACTGGGGTAGATTAATACCAGAGAATCCCAGGTTATTGGTCCTCAGACTTGGGGCATGAGGGTAAAATGCCCTGTCAATGTCCATTTACAGGACTAGAGGCTTTCAGAGTTGTGATCCCCTTAAAATTAACTCGTGCTGGATGAAAAATCTGTCATAAATTTCATATTTAGATTACCACAGAGTGAATTTAAAGCCTATAATATAAATACCAGATTTGTACCTAAAATAAGAAAAAAAAAAGCAGCTAAAATTTTGTGAATTTATAATTTTTGTCCTTTGGTTCTAATGAAATTGTGAAAACTGCTTTTTGGTATCAAGCAGGTAAAATCTTGATAGGGTCAATATTTCTTTCATTTATAAAGATGGATAATTAAAATTTTTATTTTGATAGTTATATGATCCTGAAAGGGTTGTTACAGCCCCATGTGCCTGGCCAGGCTACTTGCTCTTGCTACTGTTTCGTAGCTTCCTGCATGAAATCCTGTTCTCTTGCACCATCAGAAGATGATCTGTAGAATTTCTTGTGTCCTTAAATTGGAAACTGGAATTTTGGATGCTTGAAAATGGCTTTGTCATTCCCCTTGTTCATTTCAGAGATGTATTTGTTAAACGGACAAGTGAGACCTATCAAGTGCTCTGTAGTCTTTTACATCAGATTTTTGAGTGTTTGCTCATTTTCATCCATAAAAGGTCGGGGGGTCTAAATGTGTCAAAGTTGTTTTCTATTACTTGACAAATTCAGAGTTGAAACTTTTTGCTGAAGGCTACAGCTTTGTCATGTACATTGAAAGCCTTCAGCTCTAATTTGAAGTCAGTAAATCATGAGAAAATATTGAGGATGTAAATGACTAGCAAGGTCATGACTCGTTTTCAATGTGAAGCAATCAAGAAATAGGACAATCAGTAAAGCAAACAACCTGTATGAAGACATAATCTTGGTTGTTTGCCGAATTGATCTGAAGATTTCAGTATCTCACTGCTGAACTATTTCTAAGGATGCATACCACACTTTTCATGCTGAAGGCACTTTATTACCTGGTAGTGCTTTCTGATGAAGACTCCTTATGGAGTCTTTCTCATTTTACAAATGAGAAAAATAACACCAGCAAGTTTTTGTGTCCCTGAACATGCAACAGAGGACTTCCAGGACAGATCTCTGGCAAGACAGTGACAGCTTGGGGATTCTTCAGCAACATCAGAACTTTGGAATAAAAAACTTCTTTTGCCAAAAATGGGGATTTTGTAATTTCTGCATCTGTGCAGGATCATAAAACAAAAGCAAGGACTGAGAAAACTCCTGGACAGCTATGGAAGACATCATGAGGTTGAATTGCCTCATCTTTGCTACCTTTTCTTTACTCAGAGGGTTGCTCCTTCACTGTTTTGGAAAAATCTTCTGTAGAAACACATTCTTCATCTCACAAGGCATGAATGAATTTATGACTGAAGAAGAAAAGTTACACCAGCATCAGTTTTTTAAGAGGGACTATAAGGAAAGAACTTTAAGTGATTAAAATAAAGGAGACTCACTCATTAAGTAGCTGTGAAAGGCCAACAAATGCACAAAACTATAGTAGTATTATTTGATTCAATTTCAGGAACAGAAAAACCAACCAAAAAACCAGAAGAGATTAGATTTTCAAGTAAGCTCAATGTTTGTATCTAATTAGTCTTTGTTATGGATCTTTGCCGCTTTAACAGGTAAATTTGTAGAAATAGTCTACATTTCTACATAGTAGCTACATCTACATAGTAAGCTAAAGAAGCTTGCTAATTGTCTTATTACAATAAAGGAACAGTTTACTGCAGATAAACATTTTCTCTATTTAAATCTTAATTTACATCATGGAGTACTCTTGAGTCTTGCTGATCATGATGATCCACAGTTATGCTTATAAGACTGCACTAAATTGAAGAGAATATATTTAGCAAGGAAGCATAGAGACTTCACACAAGGGGAAAAAATACCACCATAATAGCTTTGAATTTATAACAATTAAGCCCACCAAAAATCATGTGATTGCTTCTAAAGAGAAAATGTCAAAAGAATTATAAATAATGAAAAATCCCCAAAGGTTTCTTCATTTGGAATGGAACTGGAGAATTGCAGACAGCGATTCAGAATTAATGAGGGGACGGGCAGAAAAGCAGTGCCCATTTCAACCATAAAACTGAACTACTTTTTCTTTAAGAATGTCTCTAAAGACACCTGACATTGTAGGGGCAGGAGTTTGAGATCTACAAATGTTCAACTGAAGAACAGGAAGATGGTGCCCATGTGTCAGTCACACAGCATGCAAGATCAGACCATACCTTCAGAATGTACTGCTATGAAAACGTATCATGCATATGATGAAAAACTGCATTTGAATGCATTGCTTACTGAGAAACTATTTGCACATCGCATTATCCAGTGACAACTGCTTAAGGCAACTCAGACTTCATATTTGTATTTCAAACTAGATCCACTACTTGACATTTTTGTATTTGAGCTGTTTAGTACTTGGAACGTGTTCTAGGATACCAGGATAAAAAGCTTAGGGTTTGTTGTCAAAATTAATTGCTTCTATGTATCTGCTTCTGCTTGACTCATAAATGGACTTAAAAGGCTTTGGCTACCCAGCTTACTTAATTGAAAATATGTAAAATTATCTATCCAATAACTTGTGGGTACATCTTTATTTTGAAAACAACCTGAAGCTCACATAGTTGTTTGTCCTAATTGATCCAGCTGGTTTAGTGGTCAAGAGAATAGTTTAATGTATGAAGCAAAGTGGGAGTTTCACACAGTAGTTCCAAAACTGTTCTTCTAATTCACCTGATAATTTAAGAATTGGGACCTTTAGCATCTACCTAATGCAGTAATGCCATACATAGTGAAAAACAGTTCTCAGTTTATAAAAAAAGATATTCTGTAATACTAAAAGAATTTTGCACATGCATTTAACTGGTTTCTAATGTGTGTTTAGTTTTGTGGGTTTATTTGGGTTTTTTTTTAGAAATAAACACAGATTCCAATAATTACTAGCCAGATCTAGGCAACGCTACCTAAGTTATAGAATATTATTTTTCCTTGTCAGTCAACAAAATATTTTGAAAAATGCTACACCATTGTAGCATTCAAAGCAAAGCACATAACTCTTTCAGTTCTGCCATTATGCAAAAGGTCATACAACATGACGTTGTTTTGAGGAGATGAGATAGCTACATAGACAGTGGAGTGTCAAATACTTTTAAATTCCTACCAATGACCTTGATTCTACACATATTTGTACAAATACTCACATGCATGATGTCAACATAAGCATAAAGCATTTGAAAGACCCAAATCTAGCATTTGCAAATTATTATTTACAGCTTATTTTGCAAAGCTTTTTAAATGGATATGAAATACATAATTTTTTTTTTGTTTTGTGTTAAAAGAGTAATGATTTGCTTTGAAATACAAAGTCTCGAGGCAGAGCTTTTTAATTTTTTTCTTGAAATGTTTGCTTCAGACATTTGTCAAATAAATATAAGAAGATTATAGCAGTTTAGAGCTGTCTGAACTTGTGTTGTCTAGACAACAAGCTTAAATTCAAAGACAAATACTGGGAAATGATTAAGCTCCAAATCTGCAAAGACTTATGCACATGCCTAATACCACTAATGCATCAGTCCACTGGTCTATTTGCATACACAAAGTTAAATACATTATTTTTTCAAAAATATTGGCTGTAGGTCTGCAATATTAGATAGCTGGTTTGATTCATAGTTTCAATACATGATGCAATACTTCACTATGAATAATTTTCTACTGACAGTATCAAAAAGTGAGCTATCCTCAGTTCATTTATTGGTTAATTAGTAATTGTTCTTTCAAACCAATTAAAAACTCTCACAATTTAGTCTCCAATAAAATTTGCAAATTCCAAATTTCTTAGGTCTGTAAAGAATATGGAGAGATTCACCAATCTTTTAACAGCCACCAATCTTTTTAGCTTTTGGGAAAGGTATTGAAAAATATTGCAGGTATTAAAAGGTTTGATCTCCTATGATTTCTTCCTATGTTTGCCTCACAGTACATTTCAATTGGCCTTTAATGCTGCTTTCCAAATGATAACCATATCAAGATGCCAGGCCAGGACTAGGAGATGCTCCCAATTTCACAATGTACCATGCCAAAACAAAAGAACTCATATGGCTGTTGTACAAAATGATAAGCACTAGTAAATGTTCTACCAACCATATTCCTCTAAATAGCTCTCTACAGCAAATAATTTCAAACCAGCTCAAAAACCTTCTAAATGCTGACTAGAAAGGTAGCCTTCAACATCTTTGACTTTCAGTTTACCTTTTTGTATCTTTGCTTATTTTTGTATCTTTGCTTATTGATTTCCATCTTCCTACCTTCTATTTCTCTCTCATCTTCCCCATCATCCATTACTTTTATCTGCTTCTTTTCCCACTCAGTGTCTTCTTTCCTTATATTCTTTGTTTCATACTATACCCATTTTACCTTCTTTGGAAGGTAGCAATGACTATATTTATGTCATTATTTAGTTCTAAAATAAACTTCCATCTTTCTCTAGAACCCAGAAAACACCAGCTATATCCTCCTAGAACAGAAAGCAACATAAAATAAGATTTTCTCCAACAGCTTTGCCCTCTGCTGGTCAGCTAACCAGTCACCTTGCTCTTTGGGACCAGTCTGTAGTCATCTGCCTCTGTGATTTAATTTGAAAAAACCCTGAGGCATGTCTGTACCTACACCAGTTCAGTGACGTGTTATCCAGAACAACCCCTTGAGCTAAAAAATGAAGGATTTTCCCCAGAAGGCTTCTCCGTCCTTGAAGCGGTATGTCAGCATGTGGGAATGATGTGTCCTCTGCTCCTGGATAAGTTCAAGTGATACATTTCTGTCTCGATGTTTAGTTCGGCTGGCAGGTCAACTCTACATCAACAGGCAGGATCCAGGATACAACTAGGGAGAGAAATTATTTCTGTGTTGCTTTTGGTACCTGTGCCTAGGTATGTCCTGGCAACTAAAGCCGTCCAGTACACATGCTTGTGATCAAACTGGAGAAGCCTCTATTTCCATTGGAAGTTCAATTGCTGCATCCTTAGCACAGGTGAACAGAAGGGTGCTCTTGCCCTGGGTATTGTAAACTCATTGGCACCTCACATAGGCCTTAGTTTCCACATAAGCCCCTGCCCCACATACTCTGTTGCTGTGACTTACCTTGTACACTCCATTTGAATGTTTTTACTGCAGCCCTTTGGTGACAACTCCAACACTGCTGGAGTCGCCTGTTGAGTCAGGTAAGGAAGAAATGTGTCTCCATGACTCCATCCACAATTAAGAAGTAAGGAGTCAAGCAAAGCTACAGTCCTCTCAAATGGCATTGCCTATCCTATTTGCAGTACGATCTCCCTCCCTTGAATGGAGAAAGAAATCTGTGGTCTTCAGGAAACTCCACATCATTATTCAACCATTCAGATAATGGTGCTTGCAAAACCACCAGTGCCTTGAATTGCACTGATCAGTTTATAACCTCCTTTATCTGTAATCCTCCCCTTTACTCTCTTCTCCCCTGTCCTAGGTGTTTAGCTGCCTGTGTTTACGGTCTGCTTTGATATGGCACAGCTGTGTAAGCTTAGATAAGAGTGCCATGAAAACAATGAAGTTGTGAAAACCAGCTGTGGGAAGCTTCATCTGGGACCTCTGCCTATGCACCCTCTCAGGGATTACCTGAAGAGCTGTAATTACACTCAGAGGCTTGACCTAGACTGAGCTATGAGATGGGTGTGCTCTGTCTGGTGTTGCATTTTTCCGTGCCTTCCCCACTTGATTTCCTGGCCTAACCTCATGCCTGCCTCATTGCTACAGACTTGTCAGATCATCACTGGACTTTTGTTTTTGTTCAGGTACTGTGGGACAGCACCCTGAGGGTGAGGGCACTGCCCTACCAGCCTGGCTGTCACCCTTGGCTCCTTGTTTGCTCTCCCTTACAGAGCACCCCACCCTGTTTTCCAGACGAAACCTTTCAGGGTAAGAAACCCATCTGTAATGCCCTGAGACAGACATTATTTTGCGTGTACATGTAGTATCATCCTACATACTTCAGTTTCTTCCAGTACCCACATGCTCCATCCACCCTTGGAAGCTTAAGTGGCGAAGTATGAGGTGTGAGAGAGACATACAAAGCCATCTATCATCCTGCCTGCTGTAACTGGAAGACAGGCAGGTATTCTGTATCCCATGTGTTTAGGTGTCTGATTCTCATACCTATCCAGTATCCACCATATGGGCCCCTGGTTGTATGTAGGATTGTTTTTTTCTCTCATAATGCAGGTTCAGACCAGACTTGTGGTCCAGTTGCAGATCCTTATGGTATTACCTGGACAACCACATGGTCACTTCAGTCACACTATGAACTCACTTCAAGTAGAGAAATTTATCACTGTACCTGGCTACAGGATGGCATTTTGTGCTCCTGAACAACAGACCAATATCCCAGCTGTATCCTCAACATCGTGATCTATTGAACTCCTTGGAAACCCATCAACTGCTGACTCTCTGAGGTCAGCAGGGGCAGTTTCATCAGGACCAGATGCTGTAGGACACTATTACACCCAATAATCATTTCTACTCTGACCAGTACTACTACTAGAGGAAGTAGGCCAGGCCTCATAAAAAAACCCAAAAAACAGTCCAATTCTAAGCTCATTTGTTTTAGAGATGTGACATCAGAGATTCAGAAATCATGGTGTTATGTGAAATTTTTCAGTTCTTATTCTTAAGGAACTTACTGTACTGAAATTTCCTTTGATTTTCAACCTTTATGACATTGGAATTTGCAAATATATGAATATTTCTCTTTTTAAAAGTCCTAAGGAATACTTTTTGCCTTTTCAATTGAGTAAATTATTTTTAGCATATTCTGATAAATCTTCAGCATTTTAAACTGAACTGGAGGTGAACTAAAAGAAACCCACCCTGTTATTTATTTAGCTACTGCCATTGGCATACTAGCAATTACATCTCACTACTTCCCATGGATATATAAAATACAGTTTCTGATACAGTTGAAACCTTTGATCCCTTGACAGAGAATGGAACTATTATTTACATAAATATAGCAGTTCAGAAAGCAGAAGAAAATTGATTTATCTGCAATGTACCAGGCACATTAGAATTATGAAGGACTTTTCAAAAGAAAAAAAGAATAGAAATTCAATGAAAGAAAAGCCTCCTCACACCACATTTACAACTATGCACTAACAGGTGTATATGTAGATATACACGTGCATTTCAGAATTACCTTACTGTATTCATATAGGAATATAGGAATATTCCTATATGCTGCTGGAAATAATGGACTCTTAAGAAAAGTACTTTTGCACTGCGCACTTTCTGCAATTCACTTTAAATGAACAAATCTGAAGCAAACTATTAACTTGGCATTCAGGTTCTTTTCCCCTCCATCTTCATGTTTGAGAGTATCATAATGAACTGAATGAAGAAATAAGCTCCATTTTTAGGTAGTGATTATGAGAACTTGCCACTGGATGTGACACTGCATGAGTTATGATGATCTGCATCCTTAGGATATATATACTTTCCAATGGGACATGACAATCTTTAAAAGGGCTGTAAGGAAAGCAGGGTACAGTGCCAAGAAAATAAGTTACCAGTTGTGAACTGAGACATATCCACAAAGAACAACAACCCAGGGATTTATTAAACTATGGGCCTATGCCTGAAAATTCAAACACAGAAATTACAGCTGCCATGTATATGGTATAGGAACATTTCACTCAGTCTTATCTTCTATTGCAAAGCACATCTTATGTCAAGTATGGGTTTTTATAGCTTGCCTGATTAGAAATGTACTTAATCACTTTCTGAAATTATGCTGAAGAGAAATATAAAATTACAGAGAAACTCTTGAAGAGAAGTCCAGTAGAACTCCAGTAACTAACCATTTAATAAAGCAAACAGTTTATTCATAGATATGCCATTTGTAACTTCAAACACATTTTAATGCTTGTTTCTTCTTTGAGGTAATGGCATTATTTCTTTTTATTCAGACAACAGGCTTATTATATCAGTTCTCAGGTATAAAAAAACTGCTTTTTGCTGAAAGCATAAAGTATAAACTAAATAGCCTTTTTTTTTTTGTTTTGTTTTGTTTTCTATTTGATTTAAAGAGAAATTCCTATCTCTACAGATATCTTCAGGGGTGGTGGGGGAAACAGGTTCTCTCTGAAATATAAACGCATAAAGCCAAAGACCAAAGCAAAGTTCAGATATCCAATCAGGTGCTTAACAACAGAAAAAGAAAGCTTTGCATTTTGGATGGGAAAAATTCCACTAATATTTTTCCTAGACACCAGGAACAGATAGTTTGCCCAAGGACAAATAAGAAATCTATAGCAACACCAGAAAAGTAGTCAGGATTTTATGTCTAAATCTGGGGCTTTAACAGACAGTCCTACATGTCTTACTCAATGTGACTAAAGTGGTTTTTAAAAGCTTTCATGCTGATATCTTCGGAAATCTTAAAAATGTTAATATTTCTTTTGCAGTAAATGAAATGGACTTCATACTGAATTTATTCAAACATCATCAAGAAATTGTTTAAAATGTAGTTTGGTCTGGCTGTGAGTCAGATTATAGGGAGAGCAGCTATATTCTCACTTATCTTCTGCTTCCTCCATCTAACTACCAAAAAAGCAGTCAAATGAGAAAAGCAGCATGACAGGAGTGAGTGCTTGGTTCTGGCCCATATGTAAGGGGTGAAAATAGCCAGAGAGATATTGGCCTGGTGATGAGTACTTACTTTAGAATGGGGTACAGCAAAGATGGCAGATTGTGCATTCTTAATCTTTTATGCTGCAGCCTTGTCTGGGACAGCGAAGCAGCAGTTCTTTGCTTGGGGCAAAGCCATAGTTGAGTACAAAGCCAACAAAGTCCATCTGTCTTATGTACAACAGATTGGCCAGGTTTGTAGTGCAGATTTACACCATGGGCTACAACTGCGAAGAAACACACAATTATAATGTTATTCACTAGTTTAAAATTGAAAGTTTCTTACATATAAACATGCCAAAATATTTTATTTTTCAGTATGGGAAACATAAATTCAGGTACAAGCACGAATCATTGGACAAGCCGCAAAAGTTGCAATAGATTGGAATATGGACTCAGGTCAGGTTATTTCCATAACTGAACTCACTATCCACATGCAGTTCAAATCTCAAATTCCATGTGTCTATCCCAGTAATGAAGTATTCCACAAAGCACTTTGACTTGTCTTATGTATTTTAATTCTTTCTCTTTAAAAAAAACCAACCAGTGGTTACCAGCATTTTCCTTAGCCTGATTTTGCTGCCTATTTGTACAGCACCTGAAATATCATACAAATATGTTATATTCCATTTCCCATCAATATAATTTTCATTTCCCAGTCCCCCAGTTCTACCTGTTCCTGGCAGTTAATTTCTTGCATCTGATTTACTGTCTATCTTGTAATTTTGTCTTAACACTTGGTGTTGCATAGGCCTAAATCTAGATGGCATTTCTGTGCACCTTTAGACTCATTTCTCTCATGATCTTAATGAAATCTTCCTGCTATAAAGGAAAAGATGAGAAAATGGGAAAAATTCTATCCAAGCCCTGTTAGCAGTTGCTACCATTCAAGAAGACAGTTGCAGAAAGATACTACAACATGCATCAGCTAGTCTAAACCCACATGGACTGAAGGAGTAAGTAAATTTTTCTCTGCATGTATCAGCTTTATTTCTCTCCAGATTTTTATCTTTTTGCCTCTTTTCTCTTTCCCATAGGATCACCTGCCCTTCTCTGGTTTCTTTTGAGTTCATATTCTATTTCTGTACCTACCATCCATATCATTCAGTATTGCAAGATCATTTCTTTACTGATTTCTTTATCACTAGCAGGCTTTTTGCTTTGGCTCTTGGGATAGAGATTTCTTTCTGTCATGATAAGGCTTGCCCCACTTGTACCAAGAATATCTGCCAGTCCTGAAATACTTGAGCAATATTTTTTACTCTTATACACATCTACACAATCAGTATCTGTAATCTTCAGGCCCATTCATACATAAGATGTATAAGGGGACGCTTAATGCATGGCTTAATGCATGACTTAATGCACAACTTCTCTTAGATGTCACCAAAGGATAGTACACCTTCAGCACATTGTACATGCCAGCATATTCCAATCATTCTGTTACCTTTAATTTCTGTTTTTGCTGCCTCCGTACTTGACAGGGTCTGCCATTTTATGTACCTAGTCCAAAAGAAAAAAAGAAAATCCTGAAAACTCTCTTTATTAACACATTCCTGGTGCTGGATGACATGGCTGTGAAACATTGTACTTAGGTCAGTTTTTTCCTTTTTGAGCAACAGGGACAACTAAGTGCTGCCCATGAACAATGATCGGAAATTTCCGGCAGCAACAAGTCCCCTGCCCTGTCACAAAGTGTAGACTCTAAACCCTAACCAACCTCTGCCATCCTAGAGACTGTCACTTCACTGCAGGGAAAGTGAGCCTCCATCCACATCCAGGACAAGGTACCAAAATGTTATTTATAATTTTTTTTTTACCCACCTTGGGGAAGGCCCTTTATTTAGGCTGTTGACTATCAGATGCCACCAGTCTATGAACAAAGCCAGGAATTCTGTTTATTGTCACATGAACTACACTGAGCTTGACAGAGACTTTATCAGAATCTGACAGGCTCTGCAATGAGAAACGTTACAAATTCCAATCTGAAAAATCTAGCAAAATACCAGGCAAACAACCACAACAACAAACCATACAAGGCTCTTTCCGAATGATATAGAACACCCCACTCTTACTTTTAGACTACTTCATCTTTGATTTCAGCATGTATGGTGTTTGTTGGTAGTACTGGGACATACCCTGTGCAGCTCACCTCAGGTGACTTCCATCTGTAAACACGCTTCAGCTGATGGTTTATCCGCTGCAGGGTGATCTGCTGAGCTGCCCACATGAGATATCTGCTGTTGTGCTGAATGGCTAGCTGATTTATTTTTTCCATGGTTATAAATTAAATGTTTGTGAGTGCACGTGGCTGTTTTTGATCTGGGAGTCCAGGGAATAAACGTTCTGTGGCTGAGATCCTTTTGTACTCTTAAAAAAGAACAGAAACAAAATGAAATCATAAAAATATGTATTTCAAATTGTAAGACCAAAGTTTCAACTTTGAAGAAAAAACTTAACTGCTTCCTAAAATTGCTCATAAACATCTTTCTTGATACTTAATGCCATTAAAAACATAAGCAAAAAGGAAGAAGCCACAAAATTAAGGCGATGTTTTTATTGCTCTTAACACACTGTCGTACTACGCATTATTTGGTCTACAAACCTCCAATTGATATTTTTCTGAAGAACTTATGTGACCTCTAGGCTTTGAAATCAGCTGAACTAATAAATAAGGCGGTTGAAAAAGCCATGATGATTGGATAAAAAACCAAAAAGGTTAAAAAAAAAGCGTGAATCCTTCTGTCACTGAACTCTATGAGTAGGATCATACCAGTACGGAAAAAGTCCTTTCACTTTAGTCATGAGACAAGGTAGAAAAGCAGTTCACAAATCTGAAGAGCTATTGCTCTAACATTATTCAGTGCCACTTATGCCTTTCCTTATCTTATGCCAGAAACAGTTCCAAGTCTCCTTTCCCAGGGCAGCCCTTCTAGCCTGCACTAACATAGCTGTACTATTGCTCATAGTTAAATATTTCTATGCGGAGTGACAGAGTGCTTTTTAAGCACATGGTCCCAGGTATACTGAATGGACGTTACTTTCTTCAGGGAAACTGTATAAAATTGTGAATGTGTTTCTGAGGGCAAAAGTACTCTCAGGATTTTGGAAAAAACAGCTGCATGATAGCTATTTAATTGGCTATTCTCAGAATTTGTGATGATGACAGCTTTCCAAATGCTGCCAGATAGAGAAATAGTCAATGATGTCATCAATAGGCACACTAGGAAGAAACAGTTACAAGGGAAAAAACGTTCTTGGTGTCATCAAGGGGATTTAGGCGAAGCTCATGGGAGGGCATGATTGAAAAGATGCGGGGAGCTGGGCTGACTAAGAGGAAGAAAAGGGAACATGCTTGCCAGTGAAGTAGAAGGATGAAAGGATTGGAGTTTTACTGAGGAATAGTCATAAGGCCAGGAAGTTAAAATTAAAGCTAATGGGAAACAGTGAAGAACTCTGTTAGAGAAAGCAAACCCTAAAGGCCTAAATCAAATATTATACCGGTGAGAGTAGAGTTATTGGGAGTAACTCTTTTCTCCTCCTTCATGTGTTGGGATTCAGATTAAAACCAGGGGTACCTTATTAGAGAAGAAGGCTTAACTTATTTATGAAAAAGCTACTACTTGTTAAGAAGCAATATTATTACAAAAGTGCCTAAATTATTGGAGATTTCATTTAACTATGCATAGAAAAATATAAAATAATCTGCCTCTAAAAGCATGAGTGGCAGAGGTGTGGAAAGCAGACAGGAATAGTAGCAACTACTACAAATTTGCACTGTCTAACAGATTCCTGGCTTTGTTAAACACAATAGCAAAATACTAACTTCATAAATGTTGGATTTCCCAAGTGAGAATATTTACCCAAGATTTTCAGTGCAAGGCCAGTCTGCCCAGATAACATCTAATTGCTTCTTGAAACCACAGAGATGAGAGGTATAAAATAAATGGAAAGAAAAAGCACACCCCAAAACCCATCCTAATCTTTCATCAGACACAGAAATTTGCATGCCTTAACTCTCATTTGCATGACTATTAAGAAAACAATCAATCTTAGTACATGAAAACAGTAGAACTATAATAATCTTTATTGCAGGCTTTATTGCAGGACTATGAGGGACAATAAATGGCTTTGGTAAGTGATTAAATGTTAGTGAGCAGCTGAAGCATTTAAGAACAGCTATACTCCAGTGTCATGAGCATTTTTCCTGATTTTTAAGACTGAAAGAGACAACACAAAGAGATATAAAAGAATATTTCATCTGAGAGTGCTGTTGGTTAATCTTAGTGATGATTTGCTTGAAATATTTAGTGCATTTTGTAAACTAGCATATATCAAACTAACCTCCAAAACTGCTTCTACAAAGAGCATTTTCACTTTAATTCAGGATTGCTCCAAGTGGTGCAATTTTGAAATATTGAATATGAGTATGATATTGAGTATGAACGGAGGTGATGTCACTTCTCTTCTTGAAAGTGTCCTATCATCAATTCATGGTGCTGATGTTGATCAAACAAATCTTACAAGTTTTACATCTTTTCATAGATGACTTTCTTTATTTCCCTCAAGCTGTCAAACCATTTTCATGAAGCTTTGAGCCTTTTCGTATTCCAATTGTACTTTAAAAGGTAAAACTAAGTTATGTTTATCTTACTAGAAGTCTTACAGCTTTCAAGGTATCTATGTGATACATTGTATGGACTCTTAAAAACAAGAAAGAGTTGGATCTGTTCTGGTAAGGTAAAGAGGTTTGGAGGTTGAGATCAGAGGTTTGTTTCACAGCTGGGTGATTTAGACAAGCTTCCAGCCCAGAAATAAGGATGGAAATTGCTTGCCTACCAGCTTAAAACTCCATGAATGAACAGTCATTGGGGGGCATGTATGGGGAGGTGTGTGTGTATATGCGTGCGTGCATAAATATAGTCCCCTTTAGCAATTTTGCAAGGGCATTTGAGCTGATGTGAAGGAGGGCAGAACACTTTTTTGTTCTGTTCTTCAGTTGCAGTGAACAAACACCATGCCAGTGTGACTGCCACTCACTTCTAGTCCTGGGCGGCAGAATGCACCACCAAACTATACCACCAACATGGAGACAGAACATTGCTGCATTAACCTTTAAATACATACATACATACACACATATTCTTTGATACTCATTCAACTGGCTGGTTTTAAATGTCTTCTAAATGTTAATGAAGCACATTTCCAACACAGAAAACATATTTTGTAACCTAAAACGCAGAGACAGCAGTATGATTTTGTGGCAATCACTGTGACTTTCTTTAACTAGAAACTATATTGTAGCTTTCTATTATAATTTTGCAGTTGTACATAATTCTCGTTAATAAGTCGTTAATGCTGAGTCAGATGGCCACACCCCTTCTGAATATATAAAGGTGTCCTCACCTTAATAAGCCCTTATTATTTGGCCTGCTCTGGCATAATTCAAGTGTTATTGTTGTCCACTGACAGAAGAGCCTGATGTTATTAATTCTGTGCAAATAATCACTGCCTGAGGTGTTCAGCCAGTTTTCACAGCTCTTCTGGAGTAGAAGATGTGGGATGCAGCAGGCATACTGCCTCTGGATTTAGTAACACTGGCAGGATCTTTCCCACAGGCATGACCCATGGACCACTCAACAAAAAGATGGAGGTCACAATGGGATAATAAAAGCCTTTCCTTTTATTGAATCTCCTATAAAGTCAGAGAAATTAATTAATGAACTTTTAGCTATAATTAAGACCAGAATTTTTTGATTAAAATTGCAATTATTTCCTAAGCATAGCAATAAGAATGGATAATAACATAATGGAAAGAGTCTAAGACATTAAAATAATAACAAAAATAAAAACTGAACATGTAAAGTGACAGATAGTAAAAAAAAAAATGGTTATAATGAAAGTAAAATGAAAACATAATTGAGTTTTAGGAAACTTGAATGTGACTTATTACAGGAAGTTTCTTTGACATTGGAACATGCGTTTCCATTTAACAACCAACATCCATAAATGCACATGGTCATTTAAGTACATAGGAATTTAAGAAAAGAAACATGTTCTTAATTTGAAATTAGCTAAACTGTGTAAATAGCCTTCACTTTACAGTTTTGTCTTCAGAGCTGGATGGGGAAAAAAAAATCTGGCAAAGGTTTCATGTTTTTCAGAGATGTTTTTAGCTCCAGGGTATATCTTTGTAAAATGTCAACCACTGGGAATGTGATAAAACCAAGATAAGGATTTACATTAAGAAAAGGAGGATGTAATATTAAGAGACCATTGATGGAAAAGTTAAAAATGGATATAGAAAAAAACATGTTATATGTATCTATGCTGAAGGATCCTTTCATTCGCAATTATTTTCATAATTTCTTTCCTGTCTGACAGGAAAAAACTGCTTACTTATATGATACTTATATGAATGGCAGCATAATTTTTTTATGTTATAAATCCATAAAATATTTTTTTTTAAACATAAAGAATTGAAAATTTACACTTTTGCTGTTTAAAAGAAATATTGCATTCTCCCTTTCACACAAAACTTTTCTGCATCACAGGTCACAACTTTAAGATTACATATGTGCCTTCCTGTTCTGCAAGAGAAAATCACTGCAGTTTCACGATTTACTGACATCACATCTGTCATAACAACCAAAGCTACCTTCCCACAGAACATCTGACCAGATAGAGGTATACCAGAAGAGTGGAAAAAAACCAGTTCAAAAACTTTCTTGACAGAAAAGATGAAGAAATTGTATTTCTGCTATGTGTAATTCAAAGTATGCCAATGTGCACAGTCCATTTATAGGACATAACTCTAGATACTAAATGTCATCACACACATAAAAAATAAATACATAATTGCTATTTAAGTAGGTGAGTTAATTCAAGATGAAATACTTTCTTGAAAATAGGATGTACATATAGAGATGCCTAATCTGTCAGATTTATGACAAACACATGTAGTAAAGAATGTTTTTTCAGGTTTTGTTAAAATATGAACACTCTGGTGTAATTGTCATAAAAATTAAATTGGCCAGAAAGACAGAAATTTGAGAGGCTCATCAACTATAGTAACCTGTCAGCACAGAAGTACATGAATATTCTCATGTATAGAAAAAATAATGAAATACTGGTTTATCACAGGTGATATTATAACATTGTTACAGTGATAGCAATATCACTACTGAAGAATGAACTCCTAAACCCAGAGCTATTACTGATTTGGTTTTACAGCACTTGGCAAAATGAAAGAGCAAGTATTGTATAACAGATGCCAATTCTTTCTTGAGTGCCAAAATATAACGATGACATAACTGAATAAAGAAACCAGAAAGATGCTACACAGCTAATTTTAAGGCTTTTCTAATCTGGAAGGTAATAGAACATAGCATTTAAAAAAAAAAAAAAGTAGATTTTGTTTTAATAGTAACTGTCACATACAAGCTTTCTGAAGTATGGAATCTGACCTGACACAGAATTGCAGAGCCAGGAATGTGTTAGATCTTGGGTGAAAATGTGCGTTATTTTTCCTTTTTCCAATTCAGGCCTTCATCTCAAAACTACTTAAAATCATGAGAATACAAGTCATAGCACAGATAACATCTGTGCTCAAGCATAATTCTGTTGTTCTCCAAAGATAATGAGTATAATTACTCATGCATATTAGTACTTCCATAGTCTGTTATTCTGGATAGTTTGTGGGTATTTCCCCCTTTCTGTCCTCTTAAAATATTTTCAACTCCCATTTAACCTGGTCCTCAGCTACCCGAATTCAAAAGCAAATCTCAAATCCTTCAGGCACTAAACTCTCTATGGCAAAGTAGTTTTTGCCACTTCTGATTGTCACATATCAAGGCACTTAGGTCTAGGTGCTGGTCTCAAGCACTGAGCAGCAGTGTAGCTTAAGATCAGTAGTTTATGCACAAAAGTCAGAAGCTTCGGAGGGATGCTGCTTGCCAATCTTTTCTCCATCTCCATCTTAGTTTTGAAACATCATGTGGAAGACTGACATTTAGTTCTATTTTCTGGATTGTGAAGCTGAAACCCATGTTACGCATGTAGTGAAACAGAGAATTAAATACATCTCTAACAGTATATTGAAGCTTAGACACCACTCACACTAAATTCAACTTAACTCCTGTTATAGTATCTCAGTACTTTTAGGTTTCTACTAATATATATTGAAGATCAAACCCTTCATTTCCTAATTTAGCGATGCATTAATATAAAGATTTTCATTTATTCCTACGAAGTCAGCTTGATTTCATAGTTCATATCAGTTCATTATATGTAATATAATGACTGTCTTTTAAACAGATGCTTTCAAGTTTAACTAACATAACAAAAAAACTCTTGGAACATCCACAGTTTAATTGTCGAAAATAAGCAACTCTTTTATGATGAGTTGTTACTAGTTCTAACCAGTCAATAAGTTTAGATTGAGCACAGTTTGATTATCTGATAAATAAAAGCAGTTCTGGGCGTGAGTAAAGATTTTCAGTTCAGCTCTATGGCTTAATTTTGCTATCCTCACTAGCACCAAGTTCTTCATCCTGCAAGTATTGTCACTGAACATTATTCATATATTCATATTCACATGTGAATGTATAACTGACTCTACATCAGCTCTACATAAGGGTTCATAAACATAGAATTATCTACTTAACCCATACTCTGAAAGCTGTATCAACCAGTCCAAAAATAGCTGCTATTAACTGAAAGTAAAAAGTAGATTGAGGTTGTTTTTTATAATCTCAACAGCAAGGTTCCTGAAAGCTTTAAAAAACACCAAAAACAAACTGAGAGGAAATACACAATGAGAAAATATGACAACCTACCTAGATTAACACCAGCTTTTTTTTTTTTAAGCCCCAGGAAAAAAATATACTATAAATATTCTATAAATAACTACTACAAACTCCATTCCAATGAATACAAAACTGGAAAGCTATGTAGGAATTTGCCTGTATGTTTTCACGCCAAATATAAACTTAAAAAGCACCTAAAATCTCACTAGTAGAATCAAAATATCTAAATACATTGAAGACAACCTGATCTATTAAGTTAGGATATTATTCAGCATACTTAGCTAATTATAATGCATTGTTCAATTGATCCATCACTTTTTATTTAAGGTTTTAGCTTTTAATGAAGGTGCTTTAAATAAAATAGTAATTCTTCAAAAAATGTTATTTTTATACTGGAACTTATTTTTAAATGAAAATAAAATATTAAATAAATAAAACAATGTATTAACAAAAATCAGTCTTAAACCGAAGTTATTTATGCATTTATATATATTTTATGTATGTTTAAAATTTTAATTTCAACCCCACAAATGAAAGTATGACAAAAAATATTTAATGACTGACAACAGGTTAATGTTTTACCAGCATCTGGCTTGATGATTAGAATCCTTGCATGTTTGTTACTTTTTCCTAATACTCTACACAAATCTCAGTCAGTTCCCATATGTATTCACTGGGGTTTGTTCTATTTGATATGTCAGTGATTCCTCCCTTACGGTGAAACGAAAAAAGAATTTTTTAATTTTTTGAATTTCATCATATTCCTCTTGGCAGAATTATACACTGAATACTTTCAAGCCTTTGAAATAATTATTGTTCAGATTTAGCTCTTAGATACATACGAAGTGAATACTTTTACTGTTGCACTTCATCAGCTTCAAGACACTGCTTCTTTCAGACTGCCTCACAAAACATCACATTTAGAAGTGTGAAAGATTTACAGGTCTGAAATTGGGAATGTTTTCTTCCTCTCCCCTAAGGCACACAGGGTCTTCAGTCAAGATCCAACCCTAGTATAAATAGTTGCAGAGCTGTTTACCAGTACTTTATGGCTTCGAGTATAAGGCAGGCATGTGTTTGCTCCTGGTTCCAATAGGGTTGGGAGAAATTTCTGCTCAAAACAAGCCTCGTAAAAGCTCTGTTATGAAACAAATCATGCTGCCTCATACATCCTCCACAGCAATGGCAATTATCCACAAATTGGATCTCCGGCTGTGTTTTACACGACTTTCAGTTTTGTTATACAACTTCTTAATTATGTCCTCAGAGATAGGGAGCGTGTGTTACACAAAAGCCATATTGTCTTCAGTCCCCCTGCTCAAAACCGAATTGTTCATGTGTTGCGTCACTCCTCTGTTCTCAAACGCTGATTTTTGCATCTGGATTTTATAACTCTGCTTTTTTTTCCACTCCCACAGCTGACCTCTTTATGTACAGCTGCTGTGGAAGCTATGTCGCTTCACAGCAGCCATTTCTTGGGGGAAGCCTTTGTACTGCAACAACTTTCTTAGCAGAAGCTGAAAGTTTGTCTTGGTGGCTGGGAGAGTTTGCTGTAACTCCCAGATTTTCACCTGGCATGAATCCACACTGGACTATCAGCATGTGCTAAGCCCAGCTACTCTGGTCAACCAGGTGAGTGTTCCTAACAAGCAATCCAGAAGCAGCAGCTTCTTAAACCAGCTCTCAGCCACCATTACTGTTAGTCCATTTGAAATCTACAGGACGTACCACCTTCAGCAGTCAGTTCAGCTGTTTGGTTCAAAGTTGCCCCTGAAAAATAGCAAAAACTGTGCAGTCAGACACACGTTCCAGTTGAGCACACAAAACACATGGTGGTTCCAGTGCAAATCCCTGATCTACGTCAGCCGCGTGCCGTTCTGTGAGGCTTAACCTCAGCCTAAATCTGCAAGCATCTTTTCCCTGCAGATGTGTGGTGTGTTGAAATGTTGTAGGCTGTAAACAATTACATGCTTTCAGAAAAAACATAATTGCCTCTTAATGCTATGAAATTGCGTATTATCTTCCTTAATTTTTGTTTAGCTTTTGAATACAATTGTAAATTTGCTTTCTATTCATTTGGTTTGACTTGAAAACATCATACAAAAATGTGCAGGCTTCTTATTCAGCTCTCTCTCATACTTGAGCTGGTAAAATAAAACTTGTAACACGGCATCATCAGTGACAATGTCTGATCAGTTTTAGGCCCAGCCCAGGTGTTTCATGACACCAAACCCCTGCGGTCTTTCAGAAAATCCATAAATAAAACAGTTTCATGTGGTGAATAAAACTGTTGGCATTCAATTTCTTCCACAACAGTGGTGAAATAGGCACAGTGGTGAATAGCAAAACAGCCTCTCACAAAGCTATTTTATGGTATTAGTATTTTCTATAGTGATTATTTCCATGCATTAAAGAAATAAACTAGACCTACAGCAAAGCGTCTCTTCCCTTTATAGATTTTAATTAATTTTGCTTTGGAACAGAATTTTTTTTTGCTTGGGTCTAATTTACTCTTAGCTGTTTTATGAATGTTTATTTTAAATACAAACCAATCAAACAAATAGATTACAGACATAACACATAGATTGCCTATCAAGTCAAACATCAATTTTCTAAATCTAATCACAAGAAGTTAGGCGACTTCTTTTCTTATGTTGCTGGGGCCATAAGTGCATTGGTGTAATCCTTTCCTCTGAGGCATTTTTGAAGTCTATTTTGTAGCAGCACCTTGCTGATGCCTTTCCAAACATGGCAGATGGATAATCTCCTATGTGTATGTTCATACATATGCATTGATGGGAGGAGTTATTCCATATCTGTTGTAACTTTTCAGAAACATACTGCATTGTTGTTAGCTTCTGTTTCAAGATAAATAAATATATATAAAAATATATTTTATACTCCTCTCTCCAATTTGCTCACTATTCTTACTCTGAATGGCCTCTCTTAATGAACCTTATAAATATTCTTGGCAGACAACTGGGAAACGTTAATCAGAGGTTTCAGTTAACAAGGAGCTGCAAATTATCCAAATTGTTAAGTTTTCCAATAGCCATCTTTCAGATTTAATTATTGGCACTGTTCCTTACTCACCACTTGGAGACAATGCTTTGACTATTTTATAAATTGCATTATCAAGATTTTTTCATCACTTTAATAAATAATAATTCTGTTAATTTCTTACAGAACATCACTCTAGTGAGCTATTAACAAGCTCTTAATTGTTATCAGTTCACTACATCTGATAAGTATCGTAAGTCTTAATACAGGAAAATTATGCAAAGAGAGAAAAAAACCCCACGGGCCTTGCTGCAGCCATGAGAGGATCAGGTTGGAAACGCATGTGGAAGCAGATGTCAGATTTAGAGCTCCAGTTGCAGTGGCTGGTTTGCAACCCAGGCACCTTTAGAGAGCAGCCTGACTATTTCCTCACCGGCCTTGACACTCTTCTAGTTGTTTAAGCAAGTACTGCCTGTAGGATAATTACTATGTGAACAGGTGGGATGAGAGCTTCACCTGTTCTCCTGCCTGTTTGAATTATACAACACATTGAAAACAACAGAAAAGTAGGGCACACCAGGGGGCCTTTCAGTTAAACAAACTCTTGGGACATATTTATATATCCTAGACATAGAGTAAATGGGGATTAGAACTATATGCAGGTGTTTTTAGCCCAGGGACAAAGCAGCATGTGTCAAACAGAACTGACATCTATTGGTGATCCAAGTTTTTGGATGACGTAGAGCCTTGAATTAACATTTCTTTGGCTATTTGACAGATGTTTCAAAGAATAAGCTATGATGGTGCTTTCAAAAATAAGCAGTGGTTGACATCAAATTGCTTGAACAACTCTGGCTGACTTTTTAGATACTTGACATTTTACTCTTTTTTGAAACTCCTGATCCAATTTTATTGCATCTATCAGATTTGCTATTACTTATTACAAGAAAAAGTACTAATGGCCACAAATTGAAAGAAGATTAATTTCCAGTAAAACTTTAAAAACATTATTAAAAAATATTTCTTACTTCTTTCATTGACACCAAACTATTCTCAAACAATCTGCATTTATGGTTATTTTATGTTCCAGGATTCTTTCAGTACAAATCTTACTGTAAGATAAATTTTGTAGAACAAATATTATCATGTCACCATGCTAACCAAATACTGCTTAGCAATTTTGTCTGGAAACTTATTGGTGGGGGAAAAGGAGACCAAATAATGTTTTCTTAAAAGGAGCAATTAATTTCTGATTATTTGCTCACTTTTTTCATCAATGCTCTACGAAGAAGAATTGTACTGAAATATGATCTAAAAATGACAATCCTAGCTATGCTTTTCAGATTCTGAAAACCTCCATTTAAACATCTAGTTATGGATTAATCTTTTACATAACAAAAGGAAGGAAATAAGAAAAGTATTCATTATCCATATATATGCCTCTATAATCTTTTATGTGTTAACCAAACATCTGTTAAGTTACTCGGGTATGATGTTCACAAAACCCCTTAAGATCTAACCTACATGAATTATGAGTCAAAAGTTAAAAGTGAGTCCTAAAAAAATATAGATATTACCTGGATTTGACAAGTGAATCTGCAGAATATAACTATGTTCGATTGGACTCAGAACCTTTTTCCAAACATCTTTCTGTATACATCTGTAGACTGAAATATTAAAAAAAAAAAAAAAGAAAGAAGTCTTTCACTGTAGTTTTAACTCCAGTTGTGAAAAACTGATTTCTAAAAGTCCAAATATTTGTAAATATTTATGCTAGAAGGGGAAACATGCAACATGCAAATGAACTTGTGTCCTCCCTTTTGTAAAGCATACATAACTAACATTACATTCCGTGATGCTTTACATTATTTATGCTTTACTGAGTAGATGTGAAACTCTACATAATATATTTTTTAACTCCCTTTATACACAGGTGCTAAATGATTCCCAACAGAAGCTTTGTATTGGGCTGTGGACACTTTGCACAGAACAAAGACAGAAGAACTTTTGTAAATTATTTTTCAAAAAGAATTTAACTACCCAATGTGGACCAACAATAGGATCAGATAGAGCTGATTTTTCAATTGAATCACGCCATCAGAAGGACTCTTCCACAGTCTCTACTAATGTTTTAACAGAGCCTTTTTGAAATTCCAGTTCATACACATACTTAAGATTGCCTATAGATTTATTATTACTTTTATTGCTAGAATGACAGTTCTATAATTACTTTTTTTATACTAGCGAGATAGCGAGATCTCCAAACTTTTTAATCGAGATTTCAAAGAAAGGGTGTAGATTGAAATAGATAAACGCCTACAGTAGCCAAATCTGAACAACTGCTCACTGAGAAAGAATAGAAGGAATATCTGAAATTCTCACAGCTGTCTAAAATCAATGCGTGGAGCAGATGCCTGGAGTGCGGGTGAGATAGTGTGTGCTGAAGAAAGGGAGATGTGTGCGTGGCATGTGTCTCCACGCCACTAACAGAAGTGAATCCAAGGCAACCTTTTCGAAAGATGATGTGTATTCAGATCATCTTAGACAGAAGGAAAATGAATACAGCTCTCCCACAGGCTGGAGGTAGGTGTTGAAATTCTGGAACAAGCTGGGATTTCAGGCATTTCCCTGTCATCATTGTTTTTCTTTAGCTAGCTTACGTCCCTGGCTGGTGTGATGTTTTCTACATCATTTTCATGTCCTTTGGTATTACTGCAGAGTTAGGGAGGTGTTTAACTTAGATGTGAAATCTTCTGGGACCTGGTTCAAATACCACGTCACCAGCATTGTGACAACTGATCCCCATTTACAGATTAGTCTGAAAACTGACTAAGCATTAACTGTTTGTTCAGTGTTGGGTGTGTAGATTCTGGTTACTCAGGGTTGCTCTTCACAAAAAAGAGAGAGAGATACTCGGTACCCTTAGAAATTCCCATGAGTCAGAACAGGTTAATCAGGAAAAGCCTGAAGAATCTATATCTGCCATAGGACGGAGCAATAATTTATGGAAAATGTGGGCTTTAGTGAAACAGAATTTACATATTATTTGAGACAAACACCTACTGCAACTGAACAGCCACCCTCTTCAGTTTTTTAGTTTGTCTCTCAGTACAGCTGCAATAAATTTCATTTCTTTTTCTTTCTTCTTAATGACTAGGAATATGATTACCCCTCAGAGAAAACCTTTCAACCAAACCACATAAAAGCACTTCTGCTGCGACACTGTGTCTGTGAGCCATTGTTTGAGCATGCTAATGTGCTGCTGTAGCAATAGATAAGAATAGAAGTGTGTGGTCGGAGAGGCTGGAGTTGTTTATAAAGACTCTTTGGGGACTAAGAAGCAATCTATTCACGAATATAAATCATGACCTGTTAAAGGAAAAAAAATAAAATCTTCTTTGCAGGATGAAGAAATCACCAGACATCAATGGAATTACATTTGGTACACTTATGTATTATTCAGTAGACAATAGGGAATGTAGTAATTGATTTTGGAGACGATAAGATTTGTCCAGATGAATCTTTTAAAGAGAGTTAAAGCCTTTTTCACCCTATTAGTATCCCCAGCAACAGAGCCATGACCACAGGAAAGCACTGGAACGAAGTTTAAAAACCCCTGACTCAGGGTGGTTTAAAACATGCACCAGCAGTGCTGGTGTAGGATTTTTAGCAGTTTTGTACCAAAAATCAAACTTTCTTACTATTTTTAAGTGTTCTGTTTAATTACAACTGCCATAATAATTTCAGAAAAATACCATTTGACTTGCCTTTCTTGCTTGTTTAGAAGACACCTCTGCCCACAGATAACATTTCTGAGGTTATTTGCCTTTCTTTAGAAAAGAGGTATCTCCAAAAGAAATCTCTATATGTCTTTTCATCTCTGTAATAAAGTATATTCTCTCTTAAAGGGAGTCTTTTTCCTGTAGGCCTCAGTTAGTCAGTATCAAACAGACTAAGCCTTCCCTTTCTAGTTTAATTTATTGGATCTGATATTTTTCTATCAGAATGAAAGCTAATACAAGACTGAAATCCACTTTTAAAGGAAGTATAGGAAAAGAAAAATATACAAAGAAGTTGACATCAAAGTCTGATTTGATAGATAAGTACTGTAGGCTATTATACCTGAACTGTGGCAAACTAATTTCTTAATTCATTAATAGGTTCTAGAGTAGGACTTTTTTTTTTCTCTTATGATTTCTCATTTTATTACCAAATATTTATTTCTTATTCCAATTCTATCTAGTGGACAAGAAACTAGCTCCAGGGGGGAAAAAAAAAAAAAGAAAAAAGAAAAAAATGTTAATTGCATTTGTCCTATCAAAAGCAAAATGGTTATGAAATTCAACAGAGAAACTGAGATTTAAGATATATTCCTTGCTATTTCTGAGGCTTGAACCAGTCTTTCTGGTTGGACTCTCCTCAAGAACGTCCACACTGAATGTGGACTGAAATTTGCAAGAGAATAACAAATACCCAAATAGGAAGGGACAAACAAACTATCACTCTGACTTAATGAATACGCACTTATTAAATGTAGGTATAAAAAAATTAAGATTCACAGCTCAAGGGGTAATTAAGGGGTAAAGGCACTCCCATAGGATGAACATAGTGTGGGTTCAGGTCTGTTGTGGTAGAAGAGGAGGATGTGTGTTAGATCAGATGAATTCTCTGAAAATGCCATTTTTATTCCTCTATTTTGTCAGGTCTGATCAACTAGATATTTTCTCAGAGTTTTTACAAGACTGGATGGAACTAAGTGTGAAATGGGAAGAAAAACAGTGATTCAAACCTAGGACTATTCATCCAAATAATTTCCTTGCCACTGCCAAGGTTGATGTGCTTTTATTTTCACTGCCTATTTCACTTTCCTGTCCTCGGGTGTCCTTCCAGATTTTTCTTCAGCGTTCTTGCTTCTCAGCATACAACTTCGAAAATGCAGATTTGAGATTTTTCTCTCTCTTTTTTTTTGTGTGAAAACAATCTACATGTTTATGACACTTTTGACTTCATTTTCTATAACTATGTGAGATGAAGGATTGGCTTTTGTGAGATTTCTGTGACTTTAACCCTTTAATCTTGAAGGCCAGTTCTTTTGCCGTGTTTGAGGCTATGTAACAGATAATAGATAAATGTTTTGTAGATGAAAAGTCTCACATGTTGGGATAGGAACAGAATGTTATACTTTTACCTGAAGAGTATTCAGTCCAATATTTGAAGATGGGACTGTATCTTTAGCTACAAGACAGCTCAGTTTCTCAACAAGGCATTGCCTTCCTGGCTTTTATTATGCACCGAAAACCAGCTTCGTCATAAGGACTATTTAGCCTTAGGTGATTTTATGGACTATATTAATATTAGTAAGTACATAAACTTTTATAACTGAACTGGTTTTCCATTGGTCTCATCACATACCATTTCTATTGTAAGGAATGGTGCAGAGAAATATTGCTCATGAAGCTTAACGGTCAGCTGGCAAGGTTCTAGAAGTACCCAAGGAAAAGGCAATTAAAAAAAAAGTTTGCTGTTAACACTTTGACTATTATTGTTTCCTGCTTGATGTCTGTTACTGTACAGTCTCTACACTAGAAACAAGTGAACATGTTAGGAAAGGTGTGATTTTACTGGTAAATATAAAGATCACTTTAGAATGAGAATTAACTTAAATAACTACTTCCGTATTGAGAAGCATCAAATCACTTTGACTTATAATTCCAGAAACATGAAAATTTAGTCAGTTAAATAATGTAGAAACATTGCAATCTGCCATGTAAACAATTTTCAAAATAATCCCACTTCTGAACCAATGTCTTTAAACAGTCAATGAGTTTGTCTACTGAAATGCAGTAAGAGCTTCAGAGGCTTGCTTATTACGAACTAAGTAGTCTTATGTGTTGAACACCAACCATAGTAAAAGAAGATTGAGCCTCAGGCTGGTACTACATAATCTTTATATCTTATAATATATAAGACATCTTATAATATATATCTTATAATTTACAGTATACACATATTTCTAATTGTGTTAATATGCTTAGGCTGTCCATTGTATCCATATATTAAATTCCGATCCTTAATGTTGTTAGCATCATAAATAAAATCAGATAAAACTATAGGATGAATATCAAGAAAGATAGAAAATAACATTTCCTTTCTCAAATGTAGACCTGCAAATTGTATTAATGTATTATTTTTTTTTGCTTTTGATGCATAAATATAGCATAAGCATTATATATGCATTTAAAAATTCCAAGTTCTTTTGAAGATTTGTGGAAGGAGTCAAAATAATTTTCCTGTAAATTTTCACATCTTAACAAAGGGTGTGAATGCGATGCATTAGAGCTTTTTACAAACCCCTTCCTTAAGTTCTCAGTTCTCACTTTTTTACCTCTTGCTATGCTCCAAATTTACCAGTTACACCTTAGATGCAAAATTTTTGAACTGGGAAAAAAAGCAAACAGAGAAACAAGACTGTGCTGGACATAAACATGTAGCACAAATCAATCAATACCACTCTCTTGAAAATGCTACTTTTTATTTCTTTGTTTTATTTTTGACAGCTTTCCTTAACTTGTTCTTCACAAGTACATATGCTAATGGAATTGTTCAAAATTGAGCATGGAAAGTTACAATTTTAAGTTAGATTTTGAATTGAATGGTGATGTGGAGCTATGAGAAAATTATATCTTTTTCTTCTTTATGTTTAAAGGACAGAACTGATAAGAAAATCAAAGACAGCAACAGAGATGGAACAAGGCAGAGAGAAAAGAGCTAACAATAATTTCTCCTGATGACCATGGGTTATCTGTTGCTAATAGATGTGATTATTCAGCCCACCCCTAATTATGATCCAGATTGAATGAGTGTTCATTTCTTCTCTTTCAAACTAAATAACAAAATACCATCAATAACTGGCATTCATTATTAATGATGTTACATTGCCATAAAACATTTGTGTTTATGAGGAGTTTGTTTTTAGAGATTATCTAAGACAACTAGAGAAGTAACGCAAACTTGACACATCTTATTGTCACTGACAAATTGTTCAAGCTTCTCCCTCCTGCTCGCCAAAAATTAGAGATGCTTAAGGTCACTAATTAGTGTTGATTATTAAACCACTTTTCTGCCATTTATCTCTCAACTAGCCTATCTTAGGAGAGTGATGGATAGTGCAATGAAATACCATTCCCTGAGATCTGTGTGATGTTTGCTATGTTAAACTAATACCTTCTCTGACCTTTATCTTCAGTTTCCCCAGCCTGACAAAGTCCTGGAGTCTCAGCTGGCTCTTGCCAAAATGTACCAGCATGAACCTTCCCCTCTCCCTGGCTCATGCCTCCTTTGGTGATGGAACTCTGGCATTGACTGCACTTCTCTAGCAGCCAGACCTCAAGGAGTAGAGACTGATCTCTCCAGCGAGCATACAATTTCCCTGTTCAACAAGTTACCACTCCTCTGTCATACCCTTCTCTTCAACTCCCAACAGACTTTCTACTACCCTTGTCAGGCTGCCTCTGCCTTCATTAATTTATGTGGTAGGACCCTCAGCATACTGGTCCAGAACTTGTTCACCGAGCTCAGAAGCTTCCTAACTCGCTCAGATCAGATTTCACCTTTTTTTGCACCCTGAGGATCACACCAGAACTACTAAAAGTAAAGTCAAAGGGCTTCCTGCAGTCATCCTTTCTCTTAGCTTTTAATAGTGACCCCTGGAAATTCTTATTGGAGATAAGAGACTGTGGAGATATAAATATTTATACTGTAGTCTGGCATACTTTAGAAATAACTTGTAGTTATTCTGTGGACCTATAAATTATTTTAAGGCTTATTTGGTTTAGAAAAAGGAATATCTTCCTTACCTTAGGGTAATAAAAAGTTGTAGCAATTGAATCCTTTTCTTTTTCTTTTTCTCTTTATCTTTCTTTCATTAGGCACTGTGAAGGCATTTGTCCAGAGAAGGGCGACAAAGATGGTGAGGGGTCTGGAG
>BJBW01011157.1:0-49518 GCA_004320125.1 Scolopax mira | reverse complement strand
CCGGCCGCCAACCAGATTTTACTCCATTAATCACAACTCTCTGGGCACAGCCATCTAGCCTGTTTTTTATCCAGTGGAAGGTACACTTGTCTATGCCATGATTCTCCAGTTTCTCCATGAGAATGCCGTGGGGGCATTCTCACCACAAATATCTTCCTACAGGCAGCAAGTATGAGATGGGGACATTTCTGCATCTGTATGCCCATCCTCTTTCTACATCTTGCATGGGCAGCCACAAGACCTGATGCCATGCCATAGTTCAGGTAATACAGCCCTCTCATATGTCTACAGATAAAAACACCATGCTAGTGAGCTGGACCCACATCACTTCAGGCGCTTTGAGCTGCAGAAAACATCAATGCATTAAGTATTGCACCCTCAGGCATACTGTCTTTGAATTGTAGGCAAAGCTTGTTTTAACCCACACCTCTGCTCCATAGCCAAAGGAGGATTCTGGCTCTGAAACAAGGTTGCTCTTAAATCATGTTTTGGTTCTTTCCATTGTACAGTTGGGAGTTGCTTGTAGTGCTCTCTTTCCACTGACTGTCCCCATGTTTGAGAGGCTGGTTGCAAGATTTGGTTTTTCTATGGTTTGCAAGTGTCAAGGCATGAAATTCAGACTTACATCCAGGCCCCCAAATCCCCAGAAACCAGAGAAAGCAAAGTTAGAGAAGGAAGAAAAGGGTATTTAGAGAATTGTTATGCTTCTTGAGAAGTCAATACTCCTAAGAAGTCTCTAGTCTTAGGGCTGTTATTCTTACAAAGCAGGAACAAAAATGCCAGGAACAAAAAGAGGTGAATTGCACAAGAGTAATTCAGAGAAGCATGTATGGGAGTGAGCTGTATCCAGAGCCCAAAGAAGAGAGGAGGCTCATTCATAGAGAATCAAGAAAACGTCCAGATCTGTCTTATTTAGATCTTTTTTGATACTCGCAACATTTTCATGCAAAATTGGCTGATGAAGGACACATGCCAGCTTCTAACAAATGTGAGTTGGGAAGTAAATTCCCAAGGCATGGCAAAAGAAGAAAGATATATTATCCTACATCTGTGGGCCTTCTTACATTTCCCTATGAATTTCCCAAGAAGGGAAGGACATGGTGAGGAAAGCAAATGAATTTATTCTCACTTTTAGATAAGATTTTATATCTTTCTGAAAAGCATGCTTTTATCCAGCTTCTGGGAAAGAGAAAAGGTCAAAGAAAAGTCCTTTTCCAGATAGATGTGAGGAGCAATGATTGTGATAGCCTGTTTGAAAACAGTTCCTATGTCTGTGCATCTACTTGCAGTGTTGAGCCCCATATAAAAAGAAGTTCCCCTTGCTTTGCTCTTGCCACAGACGGCCGTCACCTTTGGTGACCTGAGCATCCCTTTGCAAGCTGGATTTCAGCACTGCAAGGGACAGATGGAAAGAACAAACAAAAGCTCCCCTTGGCTATTTGTGTACTATAAATAATATATTTTTAAAGCTGGAAGGGAGCCCAGGAGGAGTTTTTTTGGTCTCAGCCATTGGTCCCAGGGGAGGTGAAGGTTCTAGTGGGGCTTGGGGCTTCAGGGGAGGCCTCAGACAGCTCCTGCACACAGCAGGATTTTTCCAGATTTCACTTTTCACTGGAGCGAATCATTCAAAAATATTTAAAAAGAAGGGCTTAATTCTGCTGCTTCTGGGGGTTACACCAGGGCAGCCAAAGGACACGCACCCAGCCAACAGCCCCTGAATTGTTTGGTTAGGAGTTAACGTGTGCATGCACACGTGTGGGAGGGAGTGGGGGGCCATGGAGAGGGCCGCCGAGACTTCAGCTTTGTTTTTTGTCAAAACAGATCGCACGTGGATGGCAGGCGGGCTTGCATGGGAGGGGCTGGGGGACACAGACAAATTACTTAGCTGAGGTCTGGCTGGGGATACCATTAGCTCAGTAAATAGCCTTTTGAAGGAAAATTAACAAAAAGCCACCCCCTTCTTCCCCCAGCCTGGGGAAGGATGCAGCCACTTTCCTTCTTCTACTCATTCCTCTCTCCATCCACCCTCTCTTTCTTTCATACGTCCTTCTTCAAGTCACCTTGTTTTGAAACCTTAAGTGTCCCCTCATACCAGCTACTATGCTTTTTTCACTCTCCATATTTCCCTTTTCTTGTTTAATATTTTCTATCTTTTTTTTTTTGTTTCTTCCCTCTAACATCTTCCTTCCCTTTCCACATCTCACAGATATTTTTTTTTTCTTTTTCTTCTGGGTCTCCTCTGCATCCCTTCTGCCTTTCCCTCCCTCCCTGCCTCCTTATGTTATAGCGATGCTGTAGGTTGGTATGCTCAGCCCCTGCTGAACAACCTGGCTTCTCCCCAGCAGCAGGAAAGGAGAAGGAGCCATGCTTGCCAAGACCTTCCCTAGTCTTGAAGATCAGATGCACCTACACCCAGTGCAGAAAGAGCCAGTGTGAGCACTACACAGATTTATCCCCTACACCGAGATCAGCTGTGCTGGAACTCAGCTGATTTATATCACCTGGAGACTGAGGCTGAGTTATTTCAATTTATGCCAGCTGGTAACTGTTGCAAGTTCAGCTGCTATTGCTGGAGGACTGTATTCTGCTCTTCAGGTTTGGCTAACAGCTCATTCCTTTTCACACTGCTGAGCACAGAGTATTTTTTTTTTTTAAATCCTGTTTCTGCATGCATGTTCACCTAGCTGGACTGACATATGTAGCTGTTGATACAGTGCATTTCTTATGCTTAAATGTTACTCTGAAAGTTCAAAGCTGTTCCAAAACACAGAAATGCATCGCCTCCATTTTAAACGCACTCTTGAGGAACTCCAGAAACAGTTATCCGCAAACATCTTTTAAAGCATCCTTCAAGGTTCTCAGGGGTCTTCTGGCATTGCTTACCATAGAGAAGAAAAGCTAATAGGCTGTGTTTCACTTTTTCTTCTCTCTCACCTTGAAGACTGAAGCAAGATGTTCTGGAAGCCTCGCTGGCTTGAAACTTTCACTGGTGAGCTGTGTACACTACTATCCACCACATTATAGTTCTTGGATTGTTTCCTGACATTGCTTCATTGTCTTTTTCTTGCAGATTTGGCAGTCAGGTGGTTTACCCGAGATCCTATTGTTCTCAAGGCTGCAGCTGTCCTATAGAATCTGTGGTGGGATTTCTTCTTCATTCCATGGGAGTTAGTTCAATGCGCTTTGGGCACACAAATAACTGAAACAGGAGAAGCCTCATATTCAAGTAGGTCCATTAACTTACTTCAAAAAGCAAGGTGGTCTTGCCCATCTTCCCTAACTAGGAAAAGTCCTTGACTGACATTAAATTCTTAAGTGGGTCTGGGCACTTCCTGGGGGTCTGTTACTTGGACTTCGCTAAACCCACACAGGAGAAGAGCAGGCTAAGGGGATATCTTATTGTTATCTTCAGCTACATTACAGGAAGATATGGAATAGGTGGAGACAAACTCTTCTTGAAAATGCATAGGGGCAAGAGACAATGGCAGAAATTGCAGTAAGGGAAACCCTGATTATGTATTAGGCAAAAAAATAGTTTTGCCTAATGAAGGTGACCAAACACCTGACTTGGATCCAGAGACTTTGTAAAATCTTCATCCTAATCTGACTCTGCTTTGATCTAGGGGATTGTATCAGAGATGTCCAGAGATCCTCACCAACACTCATTATTCTATAACCATATTGACAAGTCATCAGACCATTGCTCAAATCTGGCTCTTGGCCATAATTTTTTGCCAGTATAGATGAAACTTTAGATTTCAAGAAAGCTTTTCCATTTTTCTCTACCTCTGTTGTTCTCTGATTGTTCTCTTTGATGTTTACTCACCTATTTTTTCCCCAGTTGACTGGGTTTTCATATTTCTATTCTTTCAACCAGTTCTTTTCATGTTTCTCCTGCTACTTACTGTCCCACCTGCTGTGGCAGACACTCTGGCTTTGCGTTTTTCACATAGCTCAAATACATCCTGCTGGAGATAAGGGTCTGTCAAAAGCATGAGGAATCCCAGTATTTCTTACAAACTCATTCCATTTAATCCTCAGGGTTTTGTTTTGTTTTCATAGAGCATTTACTTTCCAAAGCATTGAGATATCTTGTTTATACCTTTGGTGGGTTTCCAGCACTCACATTTGTATGTAAAGGTGGAAAGAACATCTGAGCTGAAGAGCCAGATTTTGGTCTGTGGGCTGCAGGTTTTCAGTGATCCAACTCCCGAATATCAGCAGCTGACCTGCCAATTCATTATATTATTTCCTGTTGTATTTCCTTGCCAGTTATGATTCTGCCAAGGCACACGAATAACTTCACCTTTTGTAACCTTTTGCCCTCTAAAAGACAACCTTTGATCTGGAAACTGCTGAGAATCTCACTGTGTTGTTATTTTCAGCACGTTGGATTTTGTAATGCTGGATGGTGGTTTGGTTCCTGCCTGCAGAGCAGCTGAGCTGTTGCTCAAGAGAACTGCCATCAGCAAACATGACATATTTTGATCGTCTACTCCGGAACTGTCTCTGCTTTCCCTTAGAGGAGTCAGTGGTGTAATCAAATAGGACAGGTGATATAATTAGTCTTTGTCTCATGTCAGTATCTGACTGAACACATAGGCTCAGGTCTACTTTTCTTGACCCATGAAGTCTACCCTCTGAACAAAAAAAGACTTGATAATGTTGATTATTTTTCTTGGAATACCCCAACACTTCAGGGTGTCCCACATTGAATCATAAGGAAGTCTGTCAATGCCTTTTCAAAATCTGTTCAGTGTGGATTTAGCCATTTGATACTTAATTTGATGGTTACTCTGAGGGTGAAAAGTCTGTCTGACACATGATCTTCCCAGGTTGAACTGAACCTTGTTAAAACAGAAAAAAAAAAAGCATTGAAGCAGCAATTTTGAACTGAGTTGAAGAACAGATTTCATACTCTACGAAGCTTAAGATCCAACACAGGAAGTCAACATGGATAAATTCTGTTCTTTGCACTACGGTAACTGTGGTTCATTGGGTTCATGAACAGCATACATAACATCTGGATCAGTAAGAATGGCTCTATATAAAAGAAAGAAAAGAAATCAAAGAAAATATATAATAAAGGTTAAAAGTATGTCCTTAAAAGGAAATAGCAAGAATTTTTCATAAAACAAAATATTAGAAAATGAGATGGGTGGATATTAGTGAAAAAAGGGATTAAAGGAAATGGCTGCAGAAAGAATTGAGAAAGACTGTTGGATAGACAAAGTCTCTTACTAACTAATAATTAGAGAGAAGGCTAAAGATGGAGAAAGAGAGGAAAGAGTTTTGGAGTACATTTAAGAAACACTGGGCTCATGAACTCCTCAAATATCTGCCAAGAAAACAAAGCACTCCAAATTAGCTGTTATGTCATCACAAACTAAACACACAGGGTAAAAAAAAAAAAAAAAAAGAAAGAAAAAAAAAAAAATTCCCTAAAGAACATGATTAAAGGGGCTGCAGTAACAGCGTTGGGGAGAGCAGCATTTGGGGCAAAATTATTTTAAAGGGAGCAAATGGGAAGGATGCAAACAATGATCATTGAAACAATAAAATGAAACAACCATTTGAAAATACAGCTCCCTTCCAGTAAGAGTTTGAAATGCATCCCTGCTGCAGACTTGCTTACAGCTCAGTGATAAGGATATCCCAAAGTCCAGTGGTTGCGTCCCAAGGAAAGTGCTCCTGAGCACTGGTAGGTGGCGTGAGAGCTCAGCTTGCATGAGAGCAGAGGCAGGAAGCAGTCTGTGGTAATAGAATGATAGCATGGTCTGGGTTGGAAAAGACCATTAAAGACTATCTAGTTGAACACCACTGCCGTGAGCAGGGACATCTTTCAGTAGATCATGATGCTTAAAGCCCTGTCCAACTTGATCTCGAACACTTCAAGGAATGAGGCATCTACAACTTATTTGGGCAACCTGGTCAAGTGTCATACCACACTCATCATAAAATATGTCTTCCTTATGCCCAACTTAAATCTACCCTCCTTCAATTTAAAACCATTGCCCCTTGTCCTAGTACAGGTACCTACAGACTCTGGTAAAAAGACTTTCTCTGCCTTTCTTATAAGACCTTTCTATATATTGTAAGGCTCCAATAAAGTCTCTGAACCTTCTCTTCTTGGGGCTAAAAAACCTCAACTCAGTTTTGATTCATAGCAGAGCTCTTTTAGCCCTCTGATAATTCTCTGGACCCACTCTAACATTCTCTGGACCCACTCTAACAAGTCCATGACTGTCTTCTTCTGGAGACACCAGAGTTGGACACAAAACAGCAGGAGGGATCTCGCCAGAGTTGAGTAGAGGGCCAGAATCACCTCCCTCAGTCTGCTGGCCACACTTCTTTTGATGCAACCCAGGTGCTAGGTCTCACAGCAAATAAGCCTGAGACATCCTGTTTGTCCTTTGGGTTCCCACACCAGGATGTGGTTGGCTTTCTTGATTGCAAGAGCATACTGTCTGCTTATGTCTGATTTTTCACACACCAGTATCCCCAAGTCCTTCTCTGGTGTGTCTCAGTGATACCAGTGTCCCATAGGTTTGGAAAAAAAAAGTGTCTCCTCCTTTCCAAATGCTGTAAATGTTCAGGTTGCCAATGAGTTTTTGCTCTACTGTAGACCTCCTGAATTTAGGAGATGTCAATGCAACCTAAAGTATTTTGAGTCAGGCAGCCCTGTGCAGTAGCTGTTTAAATAGCCTTTTTTTGACCTAAATTTTGTATTGTCACTGAATTAGTAGGTGTCAGTTCCACCATGATGACTACTTTATATGTAGGCATCTATCTTTCAATCTATCTTTCTATCTTTTGTCTATGTATCTCATGCTGTTTGTGTTACCAAAGTCTCCCTTGATAGTCTGAAATTGTGTGTATCAATGCCATGTTCAGATCCAATTTCCTTTACAGCTCCATCTTTAATTCTATTTCAATTTATTATTTTTCTAATGTTCACTAAAAATAATACACAGCAGCATCCATTGTCCTCATACGTGCATAATCTCCTGTAATTGGGTATTTCCTCCAATCCATCCTGTCAGCTTGAAAATATTGAATGAACTAGCTGTCACGATCAGTTAAGCTTTATTAAAAACTGCAACCCAATATCTTTGATGTTGGCTCACTGGGAACTGTCTGACATAATCCCACAAATTCTTTCAAAAGCATGGTCATGGGCATGCCCTGCATGTTTTCCCAAGAAGTTTAGACAGCGTAGGGCTGTACTCATAAAATCACAGAAATTAGAGATGAGGAAAGGACTTGTTATTATAACATTGTTTTGGACATTGATGGGCAAATTTTCAAATAATGGCAGAGCTCCAAATAGGATGCAGGTGCTCTGTCTCCTGGGATCAAGGAACTGATCAGTAAAACTCATTCTCTTCTTCACATTTATGTTAGGCGAACTGCTATGGAATCAATATATCTCTTCACTGATAATTTTAATTTACATTCGATGGTACAAAGTTCAAATCCAATAGGGTTTGAGTTCTGATTAGAAAACCTTTGTGCTTGTTTAAGATTGTCTTCTGACTCTCATGATATTATAGATCCAAAGCCAGAGTGATATGACATTGGAGAATCTCAGTTTTCTTTTCAAAACAGAAGTGAGAACCTAGCCCATCTGTTAGTACAAAATGCTCAGCTTTAAAAAAAACAGAGAAAAAGCAAAACCAATCCATAATTATCTCCTTTTTTCCTAAATGTATGATTTTTAAGCCAACTGGAAGATGTGTGCCAGGAGAAGAGGAAGAGAGTGCTGCTTCATGACTTCTGAGAGTTTGGAATCAGTGATCCAAACACTCAGCCTTCTGTTTGTCTGCATGGAATAACCTTTTACCCTCCAAACTTCACCCAACAGCTTAACAAAATAACAGGTTTTGTGCCATACAACTCACAGCAGCTGATACCCAGCTGCCTGTCTGCCTCTGGGCGCTTTGGCATTTACAGTTGGCTCATGCAACATGTTCATACTGTACCTAATTTCAAGTTGCAGGTGTGAAACAGGGTGTGAATTTATATGGCCCAGTGAAACTGCACAGAGAAACTTCAAAATGTTATCACTGGGCTGCTGAGACAGAAGCATTTTCTGGAGACATCACCAAACCACCATTCTATGACCCTAAAAGCTTGGGAAGGAGAGGGGAGTGGAGAAGAACATGTCCACATGGGTTTTAGGCTAGGGAAGTGTGGACTTAGTGCCTAATAAAGACATCTGAAGCATTGACTATTCTACTGATGGGTGGGAAACCTCCAGGAAGGGAGGTGAGAAAGAAGGGGAGAGCTGAAGAAAAAGACCAAGGAAAAGTCAAGAAGAAAACAAAGGGAGAGATGCTGGCAGACATTAAAGGCAGAAGACTTTCCCACTGAGCAAGGCTCTAGGCAACAAATAATAAATAATAACAAAGTCATATTCTGTACTACAAAAAGCCTATATTTTGGCCCTGATCTTTGAGCACTCATCACAGTGACGTCAATGGAAGCTTTGCAGCTGATCAAGGGGTGTTTACACCCCTTCCATTTTTATCCCAGCTCATCAGCCAGGGTACATGTTTAATGAAACATCACTGGACTGGAACTCTGCCCTTTCCATTGAAGTTGTCAACTCACGCTCTAGAACGTGGGGGAACTTTTGCTGACACGTCGCCATTTGTCTCGCCATGATGGTCAGAATGTAGAGGCAATTCTTTTTCTAGGACATTCAGTCATGCTTGGCTTCTTTTGCATGTTTGGCAGAAGACTCCACAGCCTTGCTGTCTCTCTCTGCTCTCATTTCCTGCATCTCAGGGTGCTTGCCAGCACTCTCTGACATGCTGGGCAACATTTTTCCCTGCAGAATATGTCAGAAGAACTCCAAAACCCATGAGCTGACACAGCCAACTTGTGTTTTTAATCATTGTCCTGAAAAACACATATGCACCATATCTGTAGGAATTGTCATCTTATCAAGTCTTTAAATAGTTGGCATGCAGAAAGTTACACCTGGTGCTACTGCAAGCAACCAAGCAAGCCACTCACAGCTTAATGAAGTCCCTCGTGTGCTATGTTCACAGAATAGGAATATTCCCATTTATTGGAGCGTCTTCCTAAGAAAACTATTCCGAGAACTGGAGGAGAGTTCTTGCAAGCGGCTGACATTTCAGAAACCAATGGACAGTGGTGGAACAGTTACCAAGACACTCCATCTGCTTTCATAAGATGCTTGGAGAGACTCAGAGGTTGATTGTCATAAAGCTGAGGACAATTTCTGCCTTCTGAGCTCATGCCAAATAGTGATTTTATCACTGATGGGACGCTAGTGTGTTGTTAATGATGTGTGAGGGTGCCCAAAGGTCTTGTATTAGATCTGACTTTGTTAAAGTAATCCACAATAAAGAAATAAATGAATGAATGAATAAATAAAAGATTAAAAAATAAATGTGCAAATGTCAGTTTGCTCAGTCAGGAAAGGGACTGCTGGATCTTTCTCAAATGTGTTTCTTTTTATTTGTGGCTGTACCCCCAAAATGTTAGGGATCCTTCTGTTTTAGCAACAGACAATTTCTTAGTATCAAAACAGCAGAAACCTCAGCCTGGGAAATTCTCCAGACCTGTAGCAACTTATTGGTCCCACATAAACATAAGATTTCAGTCTTGACTAGGCTATAAAGAATTAGTAAACTGTTCACAAAGAGTTAGCAAGTATTATGCAATCCAACAGCGCAGGAAATTAAAGTATTTATAGTGCTTTCTACTGATGTACTTATTATTGTCTGCAGGACGCGATTCTCAGATCCATAAATTGGACATGTTCATCACTTCTGCTAGTCATATCATCATCTTCCATAAACTGTCACTGAAGAAAGTCTTAACAAGGAGTATAGCCAGCTTATTAGAAACAAAATGTTGCTTGTGGGAAAGATTTTGGTAGAGTCAAGATTTTGGTACCCCTCACACCATCACTCCAGAGACCCCAGGTATTTCCAACAGTAGCATTTTCCAATGTCTTTTTTTTTTTTTTAATTTTCAGAACTCTGGATGCTTCCAGGGGATGTGCCACCCCCACTGAGTCATATGAAGCTTTCTGACAATAAGTTAACACTTCTTGGTTATCTTGTACATACACCTTTGTAGTGCTCCAAAGATTTCCAGTTATCTGCCAAATACAGCTTGGGAAATACCTTCCTACAGGCAGAAACTGTTTGTTATGTGCCTGTTCATCACGTGCTCAGAACTTCTCTTTAGCTGCTGTAGCTAATATTGCAGGAATAAGCAGTGCTCCACTCTCTAGAGAGTGAATGTTTCTTTGACAAATACAGTATTGGACTCTCCATACAGGCTGACAGCTTGAATCTACAAGCCTGATACATGGATGAAATTTGTATCTCATGAAAATTTACTGCTACTCTTGTTCATGTCAGGACTGTGTGCTGTCCATGCATACTGTCAGCTTGCATTCAAAAATGTTGCCTTTGCAAATAAATCAGCCTCTCTTTATACATTTCAAAAAAAGGCCATGATTTTCAGGCAGACAAGGGTCCCCACCAGTCTTTGAGAGCAGGTGGAAGTCATCTAATACAAAGCCACCAGAAATCAGTAGCTCCAGGGACATGCCACAGCTTGGGGACAGGATGGGAATTTGTGACATGAAGTCAGAAATGAAAACATTTCAGGGGGAGAGAGGAGATGCTCTTAATTCTAAAGTGGACTCATAGATGTACAAAGAGTTGTTCCCGACTTCCAGAAGGCCTCAGCATCAGCTCCAAGCAAAACCTACCAGGTTGCTGGAGGACTTACGTTTTATTTCATTTTTTAAAAATACAAGTTAAAAAAGATTTACATGTCGAGTAACATGAGACAATTTGTGTGTGTCTGTGTGTTATTCCTTCTAAGTCAGTGTGTTTTTAGAGAAAATTTTATTCATGAGCACGTTTGGCAAGTTGAGTTATTTTAAAAAATACATTAAAAAAAGAAAGATCCAAACTGATATTTTGGCATGCCACCAAATCCCATTAAAAAGAGAGAGAAACCCACCCTAATATCTTTTTCATAATCCAAAATGCGGGGCCATGTTTTAGTCATTTATGGCTATGGGCTTAGAAATCCCACAACTGCTTTGAATTAGGAAGACCTTTTGGTCCCATTTTTCCAGATTTCATCCTGTTACAAATGCTTGTTTTCTTCTTCCTTCTCTCCTTTTTCAATAACGTAACATATGGATATGTGTGCAGATTTAATCAGTTCAGCAGCATTCCCATTCTTCCCTTTTCCCCCATCTCTAATACAGGTGACAGTGGATGCGTTTCACAGCAAAGGTGAGCTCCCTTTTGCTTGCTGTGTGCATTATTTTGAGATAGAGCAAGAAGTGTTCTGAATGTTGGATCTGCCATTAAAAATATGCCAGACTTGGCCATTCATGGTCATAATCATTCTAGACCACCCTCATCTTCAGACCTGAAAATGAGTGTGTGGACTTTTCCATTCTGGCGAGACCCTATGGATAACCCCAGGAAATGCAAGACTCTGAACCTGCCTGGACAGAAGCCAGCTCATAAAACCATAAATACAGCCATAGATTAGAGGAAAGGTCCATCTAGCCTTTTATCCCATTTCCAGCAGTGGTCTTAGTGAATCTTTAGCCCAGCTTAAGGACACAGCATGAATGAGCTTTCTTTTAATCTCTTCTCCAAGCTTCTGGCTGTCACTATAACCAGACATTCATGCAACTTCTCTACAGCTCAGCTATGCACTCTCTTCTCTTTATTTCAGCATCTGGTCCTGCTAAAAGAGAAGGGGAAGCATAGAGAGAGCAAAATTTATTAGGAGGCTATTTTTCAGGTAGAGGTGTTGTTGTTTGGGGTTTTTTTTCATATAATGGAGGTAAAGATCCTTTAAGACTTAAACAAAACCAACAATGGTGTCACATGTCAACATAGAAGGGATGACTGTGTCCACAGAAAATTTCTATTTCATTAAAGAAAAGGAAGCTGAATGTCACCGAATTGGTAGTAATGTTTGGGTTTAAGAAGACATAACAGTAGGTTTAAAACAGATGTGCCCACACTGGCAGTGCGACGTACAAGGCAACGCAGCATCCCCTTCCACAGAAATATAACACAATGCTCTTCTGCTTCTTGGAAAGAGATGGGAATGAATAGAAAAGATGAACAGCAGCTTTTCTTTTTGTGGAGTGGTTTTGGAAATAAAGAAATTCAATTTAATCTTCACTTAGATAAAAGCAGAGTCCTTCTGGCTCCTTCAGCCAAAATCTGGTCTCTTTTCTCCCTGGAGGTTGCTCCTACCACCGCCTATATTCCAGTTTTACATATAGGGAAAAGATGCAGAGCAAACTCTCGAAGAACAACCTGGCTGTTTTTTCCTGGGTCATTCAAATGAGCTTCCTGTGGAGTGATGGTACATGGGTTTAACATAGAGAATCTGGACGAAGATGTCCAGCCACAATCCTACTTCACTGGGAAAGCTGAGGATGCTCATTGTATTAAAAAAGACTGATAATTTTTTACTGTTCTTTTAGTTAAAATTTGACATCCAGAAATCTTAACCAGTTACAGAGCAGTCCTTCTACCAGCTGTAAAAAGGACAAGTTCATGGAAAATATCACTACTTTTCCCCCCCTTTTATTATTAAAACAATTCAGTGAGATTAGTATAAGTTTTACTCCTTTGTAAAGAAATAAGTTTACCAGAAATGGGGCCCTGAAAATCTTAGTAAAGCACAGATAGCATTGTGAGGTTTTTGCCACAATGTTTTTCAGGGATTTAATATGGTTCAGAGGCCAAAACCCTACTTATTTTCTAGACTAGGAGCAGCAAGAGTAAATATCTGTCACTAAAATGGCAAATTCCCACTTCTCCTAGAAGAGCATATAATATTAATACCAGTGAATATTATTTTTAACTATTACAGAGTTGGCAATAATGATGATGATTGTTACAAATATCATTATCATTATTGCTACTACTGCTGAGCTTAATCATGACTAGGAATAGCTTCTCCTAGGAGCTATATGCAAGTACAGAATAAAACATCCCTGTCCCCAGGGATTTTGTGCACATTGGCTGTTAAAAATCATTGGCAAAAATCAGAAAGAAAGGGACTTTTTTGTTACATAGAGAACAATCAGAGATGTTCTCTGCTGTTCACTGCTCCATGGGCCCAGTTTTGGGTCCCCATCAAAAAGTTATGAAAGCAGGAGAGTTCAGTGAAGGCCACAAAGGCATGTAAAAGGCTGGATCATGTGAAATACAAGTAGAGGCTGAAGGATTTGAATATTTTCAGCCTGGAGAAAAGAGGTTTAAAGTGAGATTTAGAGAAAGGATGAGCCATCAGTAAGATGCACTGTAAATAAGATGGACAAAAAGATGGAAAAATTTTCATGATGAGGGTGGTAAAGCATTGAGACAAGTATCTGGAGAGCTTAATGATCACCGTCCTTAGAGATACTCAAAAGTCAGCTGGACAAGCCACTGGATGACCTGATGTGACACTGGATGAACTTTTCTGTCAGAGGGATTGGTCAGAGACAACTCCCAGTGCTTTTTCTACAACTCTACAAGACAGTGGTTTAGGTGACTTTACACCCATTCTGCAAAAATACCAAACTGCAAGACAAGGGAGCATCAAAAACCAGAGTTCCCTGTTGTTTCAGTCATTGGACCTCTGCTAATATGTGCCAGTTCACTCAAGCAGACACAGACACAGAGCTCTGCTAAGAGAGCTGTAATGTCTGGCCGCAGCCTTGCGCTAGCCCAGCCTGATGATGTCTCGTAGATCTTCAACTGTGGCTGAGCTGTGACAGCTGGGTCCACATTCACTCTGCCCATGCCCATGAGACACATTGGTACAAGGACTTGTTAGATGTAGTTTCTCAAGTCTTGCCACAGTGAAGCCCATTGTAGTTGAATATCCAGCATTTTCACATAGACTCTCAAGTCTTTCCATTTTTCCCTCCCATTAGTTTAATCGTAGCCTTAAAAATTAAAGTGAATTTCAGGCCACAATCTAAACACCTTAAACACTTTATTCCTTTGGAAGGTTTTCTTAATCTGTCCGCTTAAGAGTTTACGTGGCAAAGAAAACTACAATGTAGGTAGATAGGGACTGTCCACCCTGAAAAAGGTATGACTGACTATGATAGATATCTGATAGCCTATGATAGATATATGAATATCTTCCATCTATCTATCTAGATGTTCACCAAATCATGGGTAATGTGAAGAGTGGAGAGTTATCCACCACTTCTCACAAATCAAGTAATAAGAGACAGGGAAAGAATTAAAGGTAATAATTTTAAAAGACACACAAGACACGAAAAAAGTCAGATTTTGCATAAACTGCAAAATTTTGTTGTCAAATGCATTCTCACGTGACATTTTTTGGGTAATGGGTATGAATGACATTTCCAAAATGAACAGAAGAAATCATAGTGATAAAGGAATTATTGGCTACTAAATGTGATCATTTGGCATAGGATGTCCCTAACTCAGTAGAGGCCAAAAGCTGGAAACTTGTGTCTAGAAAGAGGGTCACTCTTGCTCCATTCTACTTTTTGCTAAAACTTATGTCTGGCAGAGACAGAGTTACATGAACCTGTAACCTGAGCCAGGATGGCTCTTCTTACCTCCTTATGAGATGGCAATTGGAAGTGCAGGATGAGGTCCTCAGCTGGTTTATACTGACGGAGCTCCATGGATTTCCCTGGCTCTGGGCCACTTTACACCAGCCAAAGAACTGTCCCGCAGAGTTTGGATCCTTGTAACTAAGTGTTTCCCTGTAGTTTACGATGATGAAACAATAGCAAAGTGCCCATCTGCTGCTATCAAATCATAAGCCAACATATTTTCCACAGTCATATGTTAGTGTCTGAATGGCCATGACAGATTTACTACAGATTTAACATAATAAACTTGGGGTTATGTTTTAGTAGCTCTCTGCCTAGTTAGTGGAGTGGAACTGTAATAGGCACAGCATGCTAGGCCAGGACTAGGTCTCGTGACTCAGTAACATGTGTTTTATTGTTTCTTGAGTTCCTGCTGAACAGGTTTTTGTAAGACTAGCTCAAGTCTTTGACCAGGTGAAGGCAACATCCATCAAGAAACAGTTATTCTTCTGTGATGCTTGCAGGGCTTAAAATAATGGATATGAGTGTGATCTCATGTAGTATGATCCACCTGCCAAGGTCTTCATAAGGTGCTGAGATCTTTTGAGCAAAGCAGACTTCAGATATGGTACATACTTGTCTGGAAGGCCCCACAGGTGTTTCTAAATGTCCTGCAGTCATTATAAGATGAGTGGCTTGAAGCTTACTGGTACTTGGGAGCAACTCATAAAGGAAAACATGGTAAATTTGCAGGTTGAGCGTAATCAGACCAAGCTTTCTTCACTTGCTGGTGTTGGTCAGAGGCTTTGCCAGGGCATAAAGTATCCCTCATTCTCTGTGTGATGCCAGGACTGCATTGGGCTCCAAGGCTCCATTATTCCTTTTCCTATGTGGTGGAAAGGCTCCCATCTCTATGAGGAAAAGGTCTAGATTTCTTGTCCTGTTCCTTAATCATATAAGGGACTGTTTTTCTGTGGTCTGTTCCCTTGGAGGGAACCACACCAGAGCAGTGTGAGTGTGAATTGCTTGTAGAGAGCACAGGGGAAATTTGTGTGACACAGCTCAAGGTGAAAGTATAAACTAGGTTAGATAATCCAATGGACCTCCCTTGCCCCTTTTACAGGAAAGGCCTTAATGATATACAGTGAATTTTTTTCAAAACCATACTTTTGGTTACTTTGGAATAACTTCCCTGCCTGTCCCAGTGCACATAAACCATAGTCTGAGTAAGCGCATCCGTTTTTTGTTATGGTTAAACAATCTGCCCAAACAGCCCAGACAGATGATGTCTCTTTTTTGCTGTTTGTTTTTCAAATATAAACTTTGTACCTGGTGACTAGGTCAGAGTGTTTATGTCCAACGCCTGCTTCATGCTCAGTTTGTATTTGGAGAAGAGACCAACTGTAACGCGCAGACTAGTACAATCCCAGTGACTTTCACCATCTTTTCTCACTCTTTCCAGACTGGTGTTTCCATCAAAGTAGGGTTTACTCAAGGGCTCACAAAATCAAAGTGACCCCAAAACCCCTGGCACCAACCCTCCAGTTCCAACACCACTTCTTCATAAATGCCATTTATCTACACTTTACCCAGCCATTCATGAGAGCTGGACTAATTTTTCTGCTGATATTTGCAAGTAGGGAAAGAGAAGCACACACAACCTTTGGCCCACACAATGGTGTTCTGGATAGCTGTTCTCTGTTTCCAAGCCACCAGACTCTCTTTGTTGAGTGATTTATGTCCAGGAACTTATGAAAAAGATTACCACATGCAAATGTTAACTAACCTCGATTACAGGGAAGGAAAAATAGATCCACGCTGGCCATTAAGTGTTTTCTAAAGAAAATAGTTCTAATCGTGAACAGAGATGGTTTCCAAGAGTCAGCTCTGTAGTGTGGCCTGGATGCCATAAGAATAACAGATGTGGTCACCTTCTCTCAGCCCTTTGAGAACAAAAGTACCAGCCCAGTCACACTGATATGATGTTACCAAAAAGACTTGGGATACAAGCATGTTATCTCTGACCAGCCTGTGAGAGCTAGGGCAGGGAATATTTTCCCATCACATCCAATCCATCCAATCTGGGCAGTGATACACAGGAGAATGGTATTAACTGACATTTAGGTGACTTCATTTGAAGTGTATTTCTCACATTGTGCATGCCTGGTGCCAGTATATTGGAATTATTTATTTCAGGCTGGAGTTCATGCTCTCTGTTCTTTCTCACAGTCATTGATTAGAAAACCAAATCTTATCACTTAAGCAAGAGAAACTACAAACACCTTGCAAAAGACCTTTATTTACATTGGACCCATTTTACAGGTAAGGAAGCTGAAGTACAGAGAGGTGAAGTGACTCACGCAATGGTTTCTTCACAGAGCTGTACCACATGTATACCTATCCTTCAATAACAGCCAACAGGGTGGATTTTGGGGGAAAAGAAAAGAAACTTTCCTTACAATGAAATGCAGCTGCCTATGGGGTGGGGCCCAAGAGTTCTTTGTAATCAATGCATACATATTACAAACATCTGTCCCCTAAACTCAGAGTCCTTTCCTGTAAGATTAACATAACATTCAACAGTTACAGCAAGTTGTCATGATCTACAACTAATCATCCAGATGACTACAAGAGCTTTTATAGCTCTTTGAGGCAAAGGGGCTCAGCAAATCAGGATAGAGGAGCATGGGACTGTAGGCACATAACCTGTATTTCTTGTCATGAGTCTTTGGGTGACTCAATTTTTCTCACAGTGTCTCTGTATGTTGCTCATGTGTGGGAAATAACTGCAGAAGAAGATATGACTTTCCCAGTTTCTGAATAATTTTGAGATATTGAAATATTTTCCCCACTTGAAATGAAGGGGAGGTAAAGAAGATTCTCCAAAAAAATCTTGAACCACAATCAGCGGGGACAACAAATTTGAATCTAAGTAATTTCATTTTAATTATTAGGAAACACTTTGTTGCAGTTTAGACCGCAATATGTAATTTCTCCAATATTAGTTTATGTTCCAAACCAAAAAGATACTTGCAACTAGAGAAATTACATTTATATTTTTCTGGAAGTAAAAATATTTATTTTTTTTTCAAGTAATGTTCATGTTGACATTTTTCTCAAAGCAAACACATTCTGTGGAAAAAAATACTGATATGTACAAGTCCATATTTTTCAACAAAAATAACAATAATATAATAAGTTATGTACTCTCAAAATTCATTCACAGCCATAGCAAGTAAATTATCAGAGACAAAATTAATTTCTATTGCTGCAGCCATACTGTGTATGTTTATGTTTGACCTTCTATCCAGTAGCTGCCCAATAATTTTAAATCTTCAGCCGCTTTCTAAGAGATAGAGAGAGCAAAGGCCTCAGAGGTATTGTTTCAAACAGGGCTGATGAGAGCAAGAAACTAGGAAAAGGCTGTGATGGAACCTCAACCACCATATTAGATGCTGGAGAATCTACACAGCTGCAGCTCCATCTGCAAGATAGTCTTCTGGAGGATTTTACCCTTTACTAAATATTGATGCCAAGCAGCCATTGAATGCACTATCAGAGGAGACCAGGTTTCTTTCTCGTGGTTCCATCCATCTCGACATTTCCACCCGACTGCAGAAAGGAGACTGTGAGAAGCCATCAAACATATTGCAAAGCCATAAATGTCCTGCAGCGTGACTTGGAAATACTGGAAAAGAGGCTCTGACAGCAATGTTAAAAATAAATAAATAAAAAAAAGAAGAGATCTTTGCTTCCTCAAGTCATAGTCACTGGACTAACCCAAATCTATAAGACCTGCAAGATAAGGTTGTCTGACTCGAGATCCTAGCCCTGGGACCCAGCATTCCCACGCAGTGATCTTCAGACTGTTGCACCCTCCGGGTCTGCCTGCAACTCACCGGCCAACTGCCAAGCAGCCACTTGCACCAGAGATGGGCAGGAAGTGTCTGTCCTGTAGTCGTGGGTGCTCCAGAGACAATGGTTTCAAAGCAACATAGATGTTGCCTAAAACCAGTCCTTCTCCTATAAAAAGAATAACATAAAATTTGGATGCAAGCATACAGACTTTGGGATTCTGGAGCCTGGAACCACTGGTAATAAATTCCTAAAACACACAGATCACCCTATGAATCTCCTTTGCTGATTCACTGAGAAATGCAAAAAAAAAAAAAAAAAGAATTGTGAGTTTTGGGTTGTTTCTCCTCCAGAAGACAGATGTAGTTTTACATTTTTTTGTTTAGTATGTATGTAGGAATTGTATGAGTACTGGAAAAGGGTTAAACTATTGAAGTGCTTCTCAAAGTCACAGCCAGATGCTTCAGAAGGACAGGGCTGTAAGGGCTGTAGGAAACATGCCATCAGCTGTCTGCATGGTTTCTCTTGTCATTGTTAGTTCTAGTTGTTTGTTTTTTCCCAGTGTGGAAAATTCCCATAAAATAAAATTGACCTGATGATACAAGAAATTAGTAGGACTCTATGGAAATAGAATTTAGAACTTGAGAGTTTATTAAAGGAAGTCCTTGTGTAATTCCTTATCAAGCATACAGTTCTCTATTTGAAGAAAATAAAATATCACAGGATGGGATCTGCTTATATCCATCTTTAAGGCATTTGTGTAGATGTCCCTTTTTTATAAATTTAGAGAGACCATCAGCCCCCTACAGCCACTTATCCCCCCTACACCAGGAGTAATCCAGGTGTTGTGGCATATCTGCCAAAAGTGCCTCTCTTGGAGTACAGAGGGAACACTGAAGAGTAGATTCAGCTGGACTTTTAACTTTTAGAGATGATATTAGGAAGAATAATTTCATCTAAATATCTAAAAATTGAAGCAAAGCACAGTGGGTTTTTCCTAAGCCTCCTTGTTCCTACTTTCCTAAATTCATGGATTGCCATGGGAGCTGGGCACCTGTACATTGTAGATGTCCAGCAAGTGCTTTGTCTCATCCCTTAATTCTGCAAATACTTTTTGAAAATCCAGCTTTCCCTTTCCTTGGATCTCAGTGGTCTGTAAGCAAGATAATGTTGTTTTTCTGTCCCCTGGAGGTGCTAGAAGGAAAATCATGCCAAACACTATGAGATGCTCATGTAACCGGTCATAGAGCTGGATGCTCATATCCCATGTGAAATCACTGTAAGTATTTCTGGTTTTCAGTTGTTTTTTCCTCTCTGAACTCTTTGCACACATTACCCACCTTGAGAGATACTGATAATATTCATAATCGACATATCTTTACATATCTTTTTATCTTTCCCATAGAAACCTATGCAACTAACTTAAAATTTTCATGAAAAAAACCCCAAAACAACCCCCCGAAAAAAAACCCCAACAAATGCACATAACATAGGGGTTTGAAAAATAAGTAATATATTTGGAAAACAGTAAATTTTTTTCTTTCAATCAGCAGTTCTAATGTAATCCTACAGATGTTCAGACAAACTATAAGACCAATTGTTTTCTATGTGTCACTCTAGGGCTTTTTAGCCACAAATGGGAACCATTTCACATTACAGAAGTTGAAGGCTGTTCTCTACTATCACCATACTCTGTATATTTCCCACTAACAGGACATAAATAATTCCAGCAAAAAAGCACAATAAGAGGAACATGATTGCCAGAGGATGCTGCTTCCCTCCCTGGTTATAATTACAAGGATGTGTGGTTTTGCTTAAATGCGAAAACAAATAGATTTCCCCAGCCTTTCTCTTCCCCTCCATCTGAGTAGACACTGCCTTTATCATAAGCTAAAAGAAAAATATTTATAGGAAAGCCTTGTTAAAATGCTGGCATGGTATCACTGTCTCTGGTTGAGCCATAAACTCACTTGGGGGAAAAAAAAATCACCCTGTGAAGGATGCCAGCAAAAAGCCAGTGTGTTGTTTAACTGCCAGGCTTGAACAATGCACGGGTCTTGCCTCAGATCTCCAGCCCGGCCTGGATTTCCCCTGTCAACAAGTCATTTAGGGCCTGATGGTTCATGCTCAGGGCTGTCCTGGGCAGAGCTGGTCCCTCCCTTTAGGGAAGAGAATGGGACCCAATGGCCACAGAAGGTCCTATACTCCTTGTTTTGTGCTAGATTAATTTCCAAATTGGGTAAAGCAGGGAATAGGAAGATGGAGACCTGAAAGGCACAAAAACATGCTAAATGCTGTCTTGAAGTCTCAGTGTCGTGTTCACTGGAGGGGACTACAGGGAGAATGGCCGTGCAAGCCGTCCACTCCTGACCACTGCGAATGTCATGCACGTTTTTTTCCCCAATGTCCCAGATTAAGGCCCTGTGCTGCTGTATAAATAGACTACTGTGCAGGTTCTTCCTGGTGGATACAAAGAACATGTGGAGCTACTCTCAGCAGCAGAAAGCAGGGTGAAGAAGCTCCACATTGTGAGGGCATATGCAGATGATCAACATCAAACGCAGAGTGCTGCCATCCCATCAATTAGGATCCCTAGGCTGCTGATGCATGTCTTGCTGCCTGCCAGCTCCTTGTTGGCTGCACGGAGCAGCAACCTCTGCACCACACTGCAGGTGGAAAGCAGCGAATCTTGCAATGCCTGCAGAAAGATCCCTCCACCAACATCAAAGCAGCTGGTCTCAGGACCTTCAAAACTTGGTCTGGAGCTGCTCTGGCAGCCCCATATTCCTGTGATGGGCCATGGCCTGCCATGGAGAGAGACTCTCAGGAAGTCTGACCGTGTTTCCAGAGCAGGAGACTGAAATCAATGACAATCCTCAGTGGATGGAAAGCTCAGCAGTTTTTCAGCCAATGGTACCAATAAGAAACAGTTTTAAATGCATACACTAGCTTTCACTGAGTGCTAGAGGCATCAATAGGGAGAAGGCCAGTCTTTCCAGGTGTATATTTAGTGTCTTTGCTGTTCTATTTTCTTGCTCTCCCTGGAGGAAAGATCAGAAATGCTGTCTGTTACTGAAATGCTTTTCCCCCCCCACACTGCTTCAATAAATCTGAGCAGAGAGCCACACACACCACATGTTGAGAAATTCCTCTGCAGCCAAGGGCTGCAGGTTTGCTACAGTTTGGGCAATGTAGCAAGGGGCTCTGTGCTCTTCTTTGATCAGGATCATTTGCTGGTTGTAACTATAAGCAACGGTGCTCATGGGGATTTATGTAAAGAAAAAAGCAAACTGGTCAAAGTATGGGCTCAGTTCTTCATGCAGCCTCAGCATGAAGATCCTTATTTAGTTTAAGAATGGTTGTATGACAGATTTTGCTGGCCGATCAATTAAGGAAGTAGATTTTAATCCAGATTTTTTCTTTAATCTGGAAAGCATGGAACAACTTCCAAATGACGTTCTTCTGCATAGGGGAAACTGAGGCAGAGTCAGCAAGCTTCTCCACATTCCTTTCATCAAACTAGAGCTGGAATAACGTGTCATATTTCTGAGTCCAATCCAATTTTCCAAATCCTGTGCAAACAGCCAGCACAAAGCATATGTAAGCACTTCAAGGATTAGGCCAGGAATGCCAACCAAATCCTCTGCTAATCTGCGCCGTAAAGTCATGAAATCAGGCTTCCTCTTGAAATGTTTCTTGCATCCAGCTGTGTCAGAAACACCTTCCAAAAAAGTAATCTCCCCAAACTGGAGATTCACTCCTAGGCAAAGCCAATCCTTCGCTATGGAGTAAGACTTCAGTGTAAAGTTGGTTTTTCAGCACCTTTCTGCACAGAAATGAAGTTGCCTGTAGGTAAGTGACAGAGGGAAACATTTTTCCTTTCATAAGATGCTCCGCATCATTGCTAGTTTTATTTCAAAACGAGGTAATGAAAACCCCTCAATTCAAAGACACAGGGTACATGAAAAATCATCTTCGACTGTTTCTGTCTAAAAAAAAGGATAGACACAGATTTGGTCAGGCTCTTGCAACTACATCTCCACCCCTATATTTGTATCATATGTGTCTGTGTTTACATGGAGCTGGTGGTTAAGCCCTTTTCAGCATGCAAAAGGTGAGATCTGAAGGACTATGAGAATTGCAAATCCCCATGGACATGAGATTAATATTGGAGGCACTTGGTATTTTTGTCTGGTCTGGTCTGTGCACAATTGTAATTTTTGGTCTGATGGCCCATACCTCTCCAGTTCTGCAAAGCCCTTCTGCAGATCTGCCCCATCAGCAGCTAAGAGCCCTTTATCTACAGGTAGATATCCCTGATAGGAGAGGTTAGAACTCTGGACTATAATGCTGCTGAAGTGACTGGTGGATATTGCCATCAGTCTTGGCTTCTTATATTGTTTCCTGTCATTGTTAGTGGCTGCAGAGCCATGTCTTTGCTTTCTCCCCTGGTCCAAGGGCTAGGGTCTCATGGGCTGTTCAATGCCCTTTAGATCTTTCAGCATCTCACCATTTATGCATCCACTGCCTCTTAATGAACATTTCAGATGCTCTGCTTCTGCTGCCAGTGAAACTGCCATGTAGCTGGTGCCTCTGGGAGTCACAACTTGCCAGAGCAGTAGCTTGTACAAACCTTCCTATTGTTCAAACTCAGAGCTAGAATGGCCATTGTTACTTATCAGTGGCTGCTGTTTTCCATTATAGCCTGCTCAAACATGAACTGGATATGAGCACTGGGCTACAAACCGGGCTCTTAGGCCTCCAGAGATCTGCTGAAGGTCTGAATTGCTTCCAGCTCCTTCTTAGAAGTCACTCTGTATTCAGTAGAGAATCACACTCTTGGGCTCTTCATTTCTCAACTTGTTTCTTGCCAGAGAGTTCAAACCAACCCTACAGTTGTTCTTGTTCCACTAGAGCTGAAAGGATTTTCCCAGATGCTTGTGAATTGCTCAGAGCACATCAACAGGCACAGAATTTTTTTCAGGCCAGAAAATACATACTAGCTCCATCTCTCCACAGTCTCAGAAACTGAAATTACACATGGAGGGGAAAATACAATTCTAAGTTCAAAAATACTTTTCATTCCTAGAGCATGCTCTTTCCTGGGACTGGGAAAGGCTTCATCACCATTAACTACTTTAGTTTAATGGTGGGTAAGTATTCATTCATGCAAGCAGGTTAGAAACCTCGCCTCCTGTATCCGCTTTTTGGCAGTAGAGTGCCTTGTTTCACAAGTACTGTCCAAAAAGAAATTCAGTTGTGATGATGTCTTTTGTGCCATCACTTTAATTCAGCATTTAGAAACATTGCAGAGGGAGAAAGTACACATTGTTCAGCTGGTGGTAAAATTGCTAGGAGATCTGAGTGCAAGTCCCAAAGACCCTCCAGTATCTGTTATCACCTCAGCCAAATTTCTTTGACCTGAACCTGCCCAACCAAAGTCCCTTCTAAGGGACTTCTAATTTGTATAAAGTTTTTTGGAGACTAGCTTTAGACTTTCAGAAGTGCCTGACCTGTAGGGAAAAATTACAATCAGAACTTGGACAGTTTTTTAGCTGAAGTTTACTTTCTTTAACTCTTCGCTCCCTATCTATAAAACAGAGAGAATTACATTTCAGATATTGCCACCAAAGACACAGGTCTCTGTGGGTACAGACTACATTATTTATCATCAGTCTGTCTATTCTGGGAAGGTAGTAAAAGATCATCATTTCACAGGAGAGATGACAGTGTTAGTAGATAAGTTATTCAAAGAAAGATGTTTATCCCAATTCAAGAGAGTAGGAAAATTAGAATGTAAGATTTCTCTGCCACAACAAATTCTGCACACTCAGCAGCAGGTCCTAAACACAGAAGTCATTTGATAAAGCAAAAGGTGAAGGGGTAGGGTTCCTAGTAAAGTCTAACTACACAGCACTGTGAAAAAAATAAATCTGTAGCCTGACACCTACTTACACGGGGTCTGCACTGTTCCCTTTTGCAATCCCACAGGAAATATGGGGACTTGTGAGACTTCTATTCTGCTGCCTAGAGAGTGAAATTCCATTCATCTGCAAGAGCTATTTGACATATAAAAATTTCTATACCTGTACTCACTCCATCAGTAGGTCTTTATAGGGGTGCTCTGAGCTTGAGATGAGAGTTCTTCTGTGCAGCCTCCTTCAACCCCACTGCCCCATCCCGTCTCTGCTAGCAAAAGGTACCTTTAGTCTTAAAATTCCGCATCTTTTCTAAAAAGCAATGAGCAGAATTGTAGCTGAAATGCTAGAAAAGTGGACCAGCTTAGCAACAAACCAAAAGAGAGATTTGGTTCCATTTTTATTGTGTGGCACAAAGAATACTGTATTTTTTTTTCAGAGCAACTCTGAATGTTTTGTTTCACTACAAGGTGTTTGGTTTTCAGTTTATTTAATCTTTGCAGGGAATTATACTTACATTTTAGACAGTCTAGGCCCTTTTAAAATTAAAATTTCTGTTTGCACTTAATTTTTTTAGGTGCTAGGGAACATGGAGATAAAGCAACATTTCCCATGCAGGCACAACATACATTCAAAGGACTCTCTCCTGCACCAGCACCTCTTCACTGTGCTCCTCATGTCCTCTGCAAAGCCCTGTGTGCTTCTCTGTAACCTCTTTCCAATCCCTGCTTAGCACAAAACATGACTCACCCTTGCCCAGCCCTCCCATTTGTCTCCCCCACATCTGGAAGCCATCTGGGTCACCCTGATGAGCCTCCCCAGCTCCCCCTCCCCGTTGCACAGGCAGTCCAGGAGGAGAAGCCCTGTTCCAGCCACAGCAGCCTCACTTGTGCCCCAGCCTCTCTGGCTCTGTCACTGCAAGGCTGCACCAGCACTTCCCACGCTCCTCCACCAAATGATTGTGGGATGAAGGGACTTGTGACTCTGTCTGTGTCATAGAATCACAGAATCATAGAATCATAGAATGGCTTAGGTTGGAAGGAATCTTTAAAGGTCATCTAGTCCAAACCTCCTGAAATAAACAGGGTGTCCTTTGAGCTCTGGTTCCCTCACAGTCATCCTCCATACATTCCAGCTTCTGCAATGGTGGGCTCTGGGTTTGAGGGTTTTGGAGACAAGGTTACAAGAGGGGCAGTACTGAATTAGATTAAATGTTTAGTTATACCATATCCTGTCTGCAGCTTTAGCCAACAGCAGGTCCTTCAGAAGAAACACAAAAAGAGGGAAAACAAAGGTGATAATTCTCCAGAATACTCTCCCAGCCACCGGTCCCTTCTGTCTTAGGCCTTCTTGCACCAAGGGAGCCATTTCTTTCGATCAATAACCTGGCATGGACATTTCTTCTCTAGGCTTATTTTTTTTTAGGCATGTAGATGGTTAGCTTCTACAACATCTTTGTTCAGGGAAGTCCATATCTTCATGACACACTATGAAAAGGACCGCCTTCCTTCTTGTCATCCTCTCAAATGCAAGTGGCACCATTTTCATGGCCATATCAGGCCACCCTACTTTGTTGCCAAAAGGCTGTCAATGTCACCCAGTTTTCACACCCACGTTCATATTCCCTGCAGTTCATGAGTGACTTTGGAGACTGCATAAAACAAGCACAAGGAGGAAGAGAAAGCAAATGGCCTTATCCAGGACACTGAGCTCTGTGATCCAAGGGTTCCTTCATGTCTGTGTGCTCAGTGGATCCTTGGCTGCTGCAGCAGCCCTTGAGGGAGCCAAAGATAGTTGTGAGCATAATTTAGAGCTCCCTAGAGGCCAGTCTGGAGGTCCTCTGAGTGCCAACTTGAGTTGGCCAGAGGAGCAGGCACAAAGCCATCGTTGCCCAGCTTTGTGCCAAGCAGAGTTCTGCTGGAGCATGAGGACAGAGAAATTCTCTGAAAAAGCATCCTTTCTTTTTTCCCCTTTCTGTTTCAATTGCTGTCTTTTCTCTCACATTTACTCTTCTGTCCTTAGATGAGGGGAAATGTTACTGCACAGTGTAAGGCTGGGCCACATAATGGGATGAAAACAATTTCAAAACAAGAAGGGAAAATCTATTGTCCCCAAGACCCCAGATAACCCTTTAGGTCTTGCAATTTTCCTCCCTGATTTCCAGATAAATGTTACCTCAGATCCAGGCATATCCTGCAGTAGAGCATTCCTCATAGAGATCAACTGAATGCTGATATTGTGGCTGAGTTTACGTTATGCCCTTGATCCACTGAGATACTAATCTGGGTCTTTCTTTCTCGCCTTTGCTCAGCTACTAATTTTCCCAGCACTTATAGGAACTTCAGGCAATATCAACAGCATGTAGATACCCACAGTGCCAGTTCTGGTCTCTTCTTGTGTTAATGACCCTTGCTCCTCTATCTGTGCAGTCAGACAATTAGCGTGTGACTCCTCTGAAGCCTCCAGGGTTCAGATGCCTCCAGCAGAGCTATGATAAGAGAGAAATTATGACTTCTATTATAAATTCATATCATGTTGTCTATGGATTCCAAACTCAGCATCTTTGACACTTTCAGCTGCTTTGTTCAATGGTCTGGACATTGTTGTACAAATTATTTAACTAATTTTGAAAGGTTTGAAAGGAGGAAGGGGGACAGGCACGCATTGAAGATACATCGATGGAGAGAATGATTTCATTGGGAAATGTCATGACAAATGGCTTACTGATTACATTCTAATGATGAAAGAGCCCAGTAAAAGTGAAGGCGTCCACAGCAATGAGACTCAAATTGTAACCTCTTCCCAGTCCTTGCATGAAAATCTGCTTTCAGGGCTGTGAACCAGAGGAGAATTCCTGCAGAAGACTGCAACTAGGGCTAACTAGGGACACTGGGGTCAAGAGAATATCAGTGAGTGGTACGACTTGAAGGTTCATTGACTTGCATATGGAGACATCTACAACAATCCTACAGCCCAGAGCAACCCTGCAGTGGAGACAGCCTCTGGTATCTCCCTGGCATTACTCTGGGACATGGACTATTTTTATTTCTCCTTGCCACAGCACCACTCATGTCTGTGTCATTCTGGGGTGTCATTCTGAGATCTCCTCCTGCTTGTTCAGGGCACGGTAGATTCCTTGGGCTGATTTGTACCATTGTGGTACAGATAATTTTCCCCCTTCACTTTCTCATTTGCAAGCTCTGCAGTGAAAGCTACGCTTTCCACATTGAGGGTGAATTTTGGAATTTGAATCTCCACTCCAGAAAAAAACTTAAACAACTTTTCTAATTTCCTAACATAATATGTTTTTCCCTTTTATTTTAATAAAAATAACAATAATAAAACAAAGCACACTTTCTCCATTTCTTTTCTTACACAAACACATAATCCTGGTGCCTTAATGTCTCATCAAGAAAATCCAGACTGGAGGCTGCAGCCAGGACTCTGTGCCACCTAGATATTTTGGACACATATTTGGACTCACATATGCACATACGCACACACATTGCCTTCCCTGCCTCAACAGGACAAGACTTCACATCGTTTCTTGCATCCACAAACTTGAATGGATACATTGAGCCTCAGCAGGGAAAGGTCATTTCCACTCACTGACATTCAGGCTGTCTCCCCATTTGTACCCTTGAAAGGATATTTATGTTTTAAGAGCATCAGCCTGGTTGAGGAAAGACTTTCCATTCATTAAGATTTCTGGGAAGAAATAACTTTCACACCTGTAGGAATATGGGGTTTTGACAGAAAAATAAACAAATCCTAGTGCATCTTCTCCTAATGGGCTCGCTCAATTATTGGACTGAAGCTGCTGGTTGTTCTGGGATACAGTTTCCCAACAAAAGAAGGTTTTTGTGAACACACATCTTGTGCATAGGAGTGCATATCTGCCTGTCTGCCAAATCATTCTCACTCTCTTCAGTTAATGCCTTCTGACCAATTTCAATCCAACTTCATATTGAGACTGTATTTAAAAAAAAAAACAAACAAAAGTTCCTGTATTAAAGCAGCCAGGTAAAAAAAGCAAAATCGAGTTAGTTAACAAATTAGGGGAGAGATCAAAAGAGCTCAAGCCTTACCAGACACAAGAGACTGACACAGTGAGAGAGGGAGTTGTAGGAATAGCTATATTCACTTCACTGCCCTGGGAATGTGTTAATGTTTTTCCTTCATGAACTGAGAAGAGTCCAGGCACAAAAATGAAGACCAGGGTGCACACAGGCTGATGCTGAGATTCTATGGGTCAATATCATTTATACAGCAATTTGTACAATGTGATCTCAAATCACAAATTGGAATTCTCACCACCACTGCAGTAGAGATAATTTTGTACGTTAATAATCCACAGTAAAACATGGTTGAAGACTGAGTAACAACAGATACAGGGAGATTTAGACAGATAGAGTCAGTCCCCATGTTTAAAAAGCTGCTCATGGTGCTAGAGCTGTCTAAATACGAGTTTTTAGGGTGTAATTGGAATGGAAACAGAGTCCCAGGCAACCTGTAGAAGTGATCCCTTCTCTCACTCAGCTCATGTTCCCACTCCATAAGGAAAACAGTCTTAATGGCTTGACTATACCCATTATGAGATGAGGCTTGGATAGGGTAAATTATTGGGGGTTTTGCACATCTGAAGAAAGTTTACAAGATGAAGTAGACCTCATCCTGGCAGCCCAAGTGCAGTTGATGAGAGTCATATTTCTATGGGGATGGGAGAGAAGAGCAGACTAGATTTAGAAGATCAAAATGCAGCAGACTTATTCTGTTCAAAGTATAGTTTAGCTATGAAAAAGCCTAGTTCATCAACTCTGGTCTCTTCCTATTGCAATCCCTATCCATCCACTTGTCCTCTGACTCCCCAGACTGTCTTATGCCACCAACCAGAAACAGAGATCCCAGTGTCAAACCCCATTATCCCAGTGCATCTCACAGTCCATGTCTCTGTGTGCTCCCAAGGCCACAGTGAGTACCACACCCATTTTACCAAGAAGGAATGACTTACCCCAGGTCACCCAGCAGCCCCACAGCTGTGCCAGGGATGAAACCCAATCAGATAAAAGTGTCAGAGTGAGTACAGCCAAACTGTGCTCCGGAGCAGTTGGCCAGATGAGGTAACAACCAGGGAAAGACGCCGATGGAGTTTGGCAGGAAGCAGGAGTCACACACGCCTCCCACTTTGGCTGAAATCAGAAGTTGCTCAGGCTTTTCGTGTCTGTTGGCTGGAGCATATACCCAGCACTGCACAGGTTCACAGGAGACACTTGGGGAGGGTCCACCCGCCTCCTTGAGCATCTCATGGCTTCCTTTCACACACAGTGAAAGATGTTAAAGAAGGTACAACACAGGCAAAGTGAACACTCTGCTGAATCCAGCACTGAAGTGTTAATTATTTTGAGAACTCTGGTGTGCCAGAAATTGCCTAGAGAGGTTGTGTGGTCTCTGTCCTTTGACATTTTCAGGACCAGACTGGATAACGCCCTGAGAAAGGTGATCTGGCCTGCTAGCTATCCTGCTTTGATCAGGAGGTTGGACTAGACACCTCCTGAGGTCCCTTCCAGCCTGAACTATCCCATGACTCTTTAAATTGCAAAGTTCAGCTGCGCCTTCACCATCCACAGGGTAATGTTACCCAATTCACTGCAGTAATAACACCAGACAACCTGCAATAGCATAGCTAGATAATAGATAATAGATAATAGACAATAGATAATAGACAGATCTGGACCTTCCTTAATGGAGGTAGGAGTCCCACATGCCTCCTCCCTTCCAAAAAGTTGGTATCGCTTGGCTATTTTTTCACATATACCTTATTCGCTGTGACTTTCCCTCAACATATAGCAAATATGGGGTAACTTGTTTTCATTTAACATGCAAGGAGAGCACACTGCATTCAGCTCATGGACAGCATCTTGCTCAGACATCATAACCTGACTATGTGCCTACTGCTCTTCTGCCTCTGCTCTTCACCCTGGGACTTTCCAGAAATTTGTTAGCCATCCAAGAGACTTTTGTGATATGAGCACACTGCTTTCACTTCTGACCCAAGGAAGACCTCAAACCAAACAGACTCAGCCATCAACCATATCACCTTCCTTTCTTATTTTCCATCATAAATTTCCTCCTGCTCCCTGGCTCTACTTCCAGGACTAACTCATCCTTTGCTGAAAGTCCTCCACCACTCTCCCATCCTTCCATAATCCCTAAGACAGCAAAGGATTTGATCTCTTCTCTTTGGAAAGGCCAAAGGGATAAGCCCTAGGCCTTTTTGGCCTACATGGTGGAAAAGATTTCACACCAGGTAATCCTATTGTTCCTTGTTCCCCTACCTGGCACAGTCTCGTGGTGTTTTTCTGCAAGATCCCAGACGTTATAAGATGATGGGGGAAGTTCAGCTCCATATTGACGGCTCCAAACACATTAGTATTAAATTCTTATACAATCAAAGCTGCCCGCAAAATAAAGCCCATGATCTACCTGATTTGGATGTTTTTGGCACAGGACAATAGACTGCAATTTTCCAACAGAATCAACTTGTTATAACACAAGAACTTTTTTTTTTTTTTTTAATGTTAGCTTGTTTGCCCTCCTGCCAGATTTTGTTAGTAATACTATGGCATCAGGCCAACTTGCAGCTTGTTTGGAGTTCATCTAAAAACCTCTAGTAAAAGGAGATAGAGGTTCCACATTTCTCTTGAAAGATGGAAAGCTTCAAAAGGCCATTTGTGAAGGCATCAAGCCGACTGTCTGGGGTCCCAGTCCTCAAGCAATTACCTCATCCTGCTAATGAGGAGTTTGCTTCAGGCTGTACTGAATAAAGTTCTCGTTCTAACTCTTGATTTAGAGGAGCAGTTGTTCAGTCAAAGTTGGCTGAATGAGTTCTCTTACTGGTTTTCCTGTTTATCTGTTCCTTTTACAAAGTACAGTTTTCTAAAGGGGAGATGAAAATTAATTTAAACGTGCTTTGATTTTCCAGCTCAGGATACATCATGCTTCAGGTAAATCAGCTTCCTACCACAGTCAGTTTTCATTTGTCAAATTTTGGGTTTGTCCTCTTTTTTGAAGACAGAAATTTTTCATGAGAGTTTCCCAGTGGGGAACCAAAACAGGCAGCATTTTTAATGCTCTTTCTTCAACAAGCTGCTCAGTGATCTGTGGACAGCACTTTCAAAGCACGGATGCTATTTCTCATGGCACAATAATGGTGACAGAAGACAGTTACATTTTCCATAGAAGTTTTCAGAGAAGTTACATTCACTTTCTCAGTAGATTCTGCTTCTCTCGTTTCTGGCATCCTTACAAACACTAAAAACACCTGGGAGACATCACTTTCTTCAGACTTTGGCTTGATGTAAGCCTATTACCTTCGGGCTATTAGCAGATGTGAACAAGGTATTCTTGTAAAGCCAAGTCAGTAAACAATTCTGTTGGTGATGTAGAATAGTGATATGACTCGAGATCTCTCCAACTCCCACACTTGTGTCTGCTTTACAAAAGTCAAAGGCAGTGAAGAAATCTGTTTTTCACAACATTAACATCCTTAACTGAACACAGTCTGTCTATAGGGTGTTACAGTTGGGTGTGAAATGGTTTTCCTATTCTGTGAATTTTATGTTAAAATCTCAGCAAGCTTCCCATCATAAATTGTGATAGAAAGCTAAAATATTCAAAGTGCTGACACCCAGAAATCTAATGATGGGGAAAGGACGATTGTGGGCTTTACTGAAGTTTGGGTTTGAACTTTTTAAAGAAAGCTTGAAAGCTTTCATTTTTATTTATTTCAAAGATTTTGATTTATGTTTACAATTTCATTACAATTATTCTTAATTTCAAACAAAAATCCACAAATTTTGGCCATTTAAAATATCATAGTCATAAAATAGAAAATATCATATTAATAAAATATAAAATATCACAACAAAGCTGTTTCAGTACTTAAAATCTTATGTGAATCAAGAAGTTCCTCTTTTTCCTTAAATCTCACAGTTTGAAGGAAGAAGCATTTTCTAGCACAGAGGTGGTTGTGCTTTAATGTAGATGCAGTGGCTGAGACATACTTTTTACAGAATTTCTTCTCCAATGGCGGAAATACTGACTTCTGCAGAGCCAGGGGATTTCCTGTAATACCAGATAAATCTGCAATGGCGAGAGTTTTCTTTACTAAGGCCTGTACAGAAACATTCAACACTTTCGTCTGGAAGCACTTTGAGACACACCTTAGCGTTATCCAGTAATAATGTGGAAAGTAACTAAGACTTTGGCACAGGAAAGTTGATGCCATCTCACAGCTCTGGTGTACCTGCATAGAGTTGTATTTTTTCCCCATATCTCCTTACAGTATATCTCTAGATAGCCTGGTGTTTAACTCACGTGAAAATTTAGCAGTTCAAGGCAGCCTTTCCTCGACCAGAGTATTTCAGAAAAAATGGTGGTGTAGTGTTTCCACTTGACCTGTGGCTTTATCTAATTCCATCACTTACTAGTTCAACCCGATCTATGACATTGTCATAGCCAGACACTCCTCCTGTAGAGGGTACTGTCAAGGCACCTGAGCATTAATACTCAAGGGCTCTATGAGTATTGGATTTCTGCTTCCTTCCTGTTGCCCCTGGTGTAGAAACAGTGAGGAAGGACAATGTCTGCTAAATTAAATCACTAAGGATTGCTTCAAACCATGCCAAGCCTTTACCATGCAAGTAATCAAGGATGGGAACAAAAAGAACATTCCTATTGCAAAAGAGTCCTTGCAGCATGGTTTTAGTACACCAGCAAAAAGTCTGTAGGAGCTTGCAATAGCTTTTCCTTGTTCCGTACATCTTCTTCAGAGGCACCGTTCCAGGACACAGCTACCCGGGCTGGCATTTTCACACAAAACTGCTATGAGATTTTTATTTCATCTTAGTTTTCACTACAGTATATTGGATTAAAAAGGCCTTTCATTGCCACACTGTTTGGGCTTTCTACTCTCCTCTCTGTCTTTCCCTTTGTGAACATCAACCAAAACCTGAACTCATATTGGATTAATTTCCTCTCTGGATACCTCATTACTAAACATTTTGTGCAAAAGAGAGTAAGCTGAGCTTCAGTTGAATTAGGAGCTCCTCCTCATCTAGGATCTCAATCCTACCTGAATATTTCAGTCTTCAGTAGCACTGCAAAAAGAAATGCACATGAAAACCAGGAACGTACATATAAGACCTATTGGATTTGAGGGGCTTCAAATCACTGTAGAGCCCATGAAACTCCACCAACTCCCTCACCTACAGTTCAAGCCAGTTAGAGCAGCCAGAAGATTGCTCAGTTTCTGCTGAGTGTCCAGGATCTGAGATAGCTGCCAGATGATGCAGACAAAAGTCTACATGGCCCATTATCAGGAAATCAGGACAAACCACCAGCAATCCCAATGTTCCTGGAAAGCCTCATCTACATGAGCATCAGGAACCACAAAGGGGAGTCAAGAAGAAGAACCATTTATGGAGAGTGGAATGGATGAGACATGTAGTCTGGATACAAGGAGAATTGGCACTTCTCATTAGGCCATTGGGAAGGTTTCCTAAACAACAGTGCTGGAAACCCCAGAATATATAAATTTGAACAGTTCAAAACTAGAAGTATGGTTATGTTTGGATCTAGCCTTCATGACTGGGTCTTGGCTTTAAAATAGCTGCTCTCCCCAGGTTGGATCACACATTTCTCTCAAACTGAATTGCTCAGCCAGAAAGCAGTGACCTCAAGGTAGGAATCAATGGATGAAATCCTAGAGTTAAGAGGAAAGTTAGTGCTGGATGATCACACTGGCCCTTTATAAATCTGTTCATTTAAGGGGAAAAAAAAAAAGAAAAAAAAAAAAAAAAAGAATCCTCAAAGTTTAGAACTTTGAAGAAGTTTGTATTCAAATTCTGATATTTTGGCTGAACTCCTGGTATAAAATATACAAAGTATATAATCATACTACAGCATAAGCTGGAAGTCAGAAAGTCCTTTTTTTCCAGAGTTTAAGAAGTGGGAAGATCAAGTTAAGGGTTTTTCATACAATTGGTAAATCTCAGAAATTTTAGAAGTTTAGGTTTGGACAACTGTCAGACCCTGACTACTTATCATGGTTGCATTTGCTTCAAACATCCTTGATTGAGAAAATTAGGCAGGGAATATTTTTGCAGTGTCCAGCACTTCCTGAGCTGGAGGAACCAGAAATCCCACAAGAAGAGTTCTTACTCATGGCGTTTTCCTTACCTTAATGCTTCACCCAGACAGAGCTGGTAGTCCACAGAACTCAAGCAGAAAAGCAAAACATGAAAAAGAGTGCAAACTTTATCCTTGGGCAAAGTATTCCTGTTCCCTCTGCATGATGTCCCAAAGCCTTGTGATCTGCAGTATGTATAGATGATTTAATATTGTGGTAGGACTAGTGAAAGGTTATACATTTTAAATGCACATGTATTCTATTCTTCTCCTTTGGCACCTCCAATGATAGGCTAGTGGCAGACACAGTTTCAGAAAGAGCTAATTAGAAATAAACCCAAAATCAGTTACACTTTTGTTTTGTTTGATTCATTTTTAATTTTTTCTCCAATATAAAATAGCTGCAAGAAATCATGGATCAAAAATTTCACAGAGCAAACACTTGGCTTGCTACCAGCTTTGGCTGAAATTCATCAAACACAAGGACATGAGTATTCATCTGCAAAGTGAATGTTCATCTGTGAATCTGCATGTTAATACACCCATAAATTTCCTATATGCTTGAACCATACAGATATGCACAGTGGGAAGATGACAACCTGTATGCACTGGAGAAATGTTAAGGAATTATGCACTTGAGCACCAGGGGGATGATTACATGTTCCATCTTGACACAGGCTGTGCTATTTAGCTACTGCTGGACTAAGCTTGGAAACTGCACATGATTTGCACTGAATTTTTTCAGTCATCTGAATCAATTGCACGTGACAGAGCACACGGATTACAGAAATGTCTATGCAAGCCCCCACCTGGTGACTGAGGGCTGCCAAGGTTTCAGACTACCAGGTGGTGATATGTAATGGGCACTCACCCAAAGGACTTCCCTGGCTTGTGACAGATCTATTGGTCCTCCTGCAGGTTAGTAAGTTCAGTACAACCACAGCTAATAGCAAAAGAAGGACACACAAGCAAGAAAAACACCTTTTCTTTGCATCTTCTGCACTTTAATCACCTATGTGTACAGAGGGGATCCAGATGGGAACCCATTTCCTGCAAAAGTGTGAGGAGGATGAACCCATGGAGAACCTCAGACATGGATCCCTGAATCTGCTTCTGTTCAGACCAGCAGGAGACAATCACAGTGACTGTGATCCTGTGACTGTCACAGTGCCGTGAACCTGCAGGGCAGGGAGCTTCCATGCCTCCTGTCCTGTCCTGTCCTGTCCTGTCCTGTCCTCTCCTCTCCTCTCCTCTCCTCTCCTCTCCTTCTCCTTGTGGGGCTCACCAGGGTCTGCTGGTGGCAAGTGTCCAGCCCTTCCCACTTCAAGTCCTGCTCTGGGACAGATTTTTCCTAGGAAATTGGGGCTTTTCCTAATCAGTTCCTCATAAAGGCTCCATTGCTGGTGAGATCTGAAAAGAAAGGTTGTAAAGCCAAGCCTGCTTGCAGCAGTGGGAATGCTGCCATTGCTTTCTTTGGTTCTTACACTTCACACTGTTCTGGTTTGTTTTTCAAGTTACTCTATTTTCTTTATTTTGCCCAAACATTTTCTTTTCCCCATAGGGATGGAAGATGCCAGGGGCTGACACCAGGATCACATGCTCACAAAGGAGCTGCTGCCCTCTTCTTCCTCATTTTTCTAAACTCTTGAACTGTTTTGGGCCAAGCAGATTTTTTCTGGTTATTTCCAGAAGGAAATTATCTATGTTGTTAACAAGGTACTGATGGAAAAGTCAAGTTGGCTGGAGAGCCTCTCAGCATCCCATTCTCTTCTTCCTCCACTTTCCTTCTGAGTGGTTCTGTAAGAGCAGAAAATGCAATCACTCTGACCATGCATAACCCAGACTCACTTCCTCCCTCTTAAAAAAACCATACATTGCCCTCCATTAAAAAGATTTCCTGGTTAACAAGCAGAAAAAGCACTGGCAACTAAGCTATAAGTATATATATATCTTTCCCAAGTAAAAAACAACAACCAAAAAAAGGCGCAAGGAAGATGTAAAAATCACAGATTATGAAAGGATGGCACAGAGCAGATACAGTGAACAGAACATATGGAAGTGCCACATTACCCAGGTGGCACAACCACAACCAAGTAAAAAAGAGCTTTCATGAGAGATTTAAAAGTAACATGCCATAAGGAACCAGCCTAAAAATCTGAAGAGTTATCCTCTCACCTGGTCTCACCTGGTCAGGGTGAATACTTATAGGGTTGGTATCTTTAGTGAACATATAAGAGGTGGAAAACATATACTGAAATTAAATTCAGAGAAAATAAAACTGTGGGAATGATGCTTCAGAGAGTATCATCTACCTGCACTTTCCTACCTGAGCCTATTAACATGACATTCCCGCATCCTGTGTCCTCTAATTAGCACACAGCAAATAGGAGTCCAGAAACACCAAATTGAGAGCCTTGTCTGACTTCCCCAGTTTTCCTTTTCTTGCTTGTAAAAAAGAACAGTCACCCCCAGTCAAGAAAACCTTACCAAGGTGTTGCTCAAGGCTGGTGGGGCTGGCCCGGGATGCAGCAGTGAGGATCCTCTCCCAGGGAAGAGAAGCTCCTCTAAGAGTATGTGTTAAGATCACAGAGAGGAAGACTGGGTGAACTACAATTTTTTGAACCCCAATCCAAACAACTGTCCTCTAACTCTATTACAGCAAGGAGTCATTAGCCCCCAACATCTCAAAATGCTGTTTCCAACTATTAATAAGGAGTGTTGAAGTTGCCTGACTTGATTATGTGCAGCAGCTCCCCAAGGAGCAACTCTACCCAACAGGAGCTGTGAGGTATTTCTCCTTGGTGAGAAGTGGAGTTGGTGGGATGAGACCAGCCCCAGTTGGGCGAGGGCAGTTCTTGGGACCCAGAGAAGGGTGTGTCAGCAGGAGGAGCTCCAAATCTGGGAATGCAAAATTCCCCTTTTCCAGTGGGGTTTCTTTGAAATCCTTTGAGCGCATGCTTCTTCCTTGAGTGCCTGTGCCAAGAAAACCCGTTGGCTGCTACATCAGAGGGAACCTAATGCAGAAAAGATTGTGAGCCCAGGGGGACAAAGTTTCTTTGAAAAACCCACCCCAGGCGTGTATACACCGATGCTCACACACGAGTCACACGCATGTCTGCCTGTATGCACACACAGCACAGCCATGCATAGCTGGGAGCCTCCCCGGGATGAGTAAACACTTCAGGGCTGTGCGAGACATAGAGAAAATGAATCTTTCATAACGCTAAAGGCAAAGCTGCCTGCTTGAATTAGGCTACAGCAGGCTGTGGATTTCCCTCCAAGCTCAAGTTGTGATTGAAATGTGCCGACCAGGGCTAACCCAGGAATGTTTCTATACAGTTTAAGATGACGTGTGCAAGCCTACCCAGTCACATAAATAGTCTGCGCACACACAAGGGGTTCCCACACAGCCATTTGCTGGCACATTGACATGGCCTGTACCTTACAGCATCTCTCTGACCACTGGGGATACCACAGGGGCCAGCCCAGCAGCCCCGACGTCTGTGGGGTAGGAGCAGTGACCCAGGACAGTGTGGAAAGGACAGCTGTTATTAGTGGGTCATCCCTGGAATGAGATGTGGGACACAGTCACCAGCCACTTGTGGTCAGACAGGCATCACAGCACATTTTACATAGGCAAGGAGATAATAGTAGTTCCACTAGCCTAACTCTTCTCCAAAGGGAATATTTTTGACCAAATACAGCCTCTGTAGCTTGGAACAGATGCTTTCCTTTATGGAAATGTCTACAAAAATGCCACTGGTACAAAATGTCAGATGTGCCCCAAAGGGAACAACACACCCTCTGCAAAGCCATGGACTAGCAAGACACCTCCCCTGGGCCATCTGCAGAGACTGAGGCACTGCTTTCCTGAGAAATGCAAACACTGAAGATAGAGCTAGTCCCCAAGAAGTAGAAGATGATCTTGACAAGTTTAAGATAGCAGGTTTTCCTGTCTAAAGGAAAACACCTGTGGTCTGGGTCTGCTTGGTCCTGAGCCTCATTCCCTCAGGAATCTGCTTGCCCTCCAATGGTCTCTGTACCTGTCCAGGTGATGGCTCTCTCCAGCCCTGCACAGAGATGCAGCTCTCAGAAACTCCTTGGTGCTTGTGCATCTCAAGCACCTTTACCCAGGCCCTGGTACCTTCCCTGTCCAGACAATACAGTTGGGAGGGGATTTATCCCAGCAGAAAAAGGAGAGGATACTAAAAAAAGTAAGCCCTCCCAAGCTTGGATGCTTCAGAGACACCTGGGAAAGCTGCTTGGCTTCCCCCAGAGCAGAAGCTGTAGGGCTCATATTTCCAAGCAGAGTGCAGGGACAAGTCAGGTTGTCTTCTCTCCAGAGAAGTGTTAATCCCTTCCGTGAGGAGCTCAGCTGCAAGGCAAGCTGCTCAAGGAGCATTTTCCCTCTAGCGGAGGACTACAGGAAGGGATTCCCATGCTGGTAGGAGATAACTCAGCCCTCCAGGCCTGAGTTTGGCAACATGTTGATGCGATGCTGGGAAAGTCTGTCCCATGCAAGTGCAGCCTCTAGGACCAAAACTTTCCTCTGCATGTGGAAGGCAGGAGACCTCTATCTGCAAGTGTTCCCAGGCACAAGGAGATGCACTAGGTGAGCTTCTGCTTAGTGCTATAGCCATAGGGCAAAGCTGCCTCCATCATCAGCATGGGCAGAGGGAAGCCTTTTAGTAGTGACCCTTTGTCCCTGCTAAATCAGTCAGCAAAGCATCCACACAACACAACAGGAAGGTATGCAGCCTGGATGCAAAGGAATTTGGTGAAGCTGCATTGTGTTCAGTCTGTTGACTTGGATTGGTAGCTGGGGCCAAATTACTGAAAGTATGTCCAAGGTTTTGCTGGTAAAAGGCCATGTAGTAAAAGGATAATCTGTAGTGTGTTCCCTGAGCTGTCAAAGTTGGGGAGACAGAGTTTTGCCCCTGGTCTTTAGAAGCAGGAAAAAATTACCAAGCTTTATTTTGTGGAAAGTATGTTCAAGTAGAAACTTACAGTTTTGGGGTTTTTTTAAGGAAGAAAACAAACACACAAAAAAAAAGAATTTAAAATAAAATAATAATTAAAAAAATATATATTCAAAAAGTCCCAAGTAAACAACAACCCATTCTTGGGATGACAAATCTGACCACTACCAAGTAATACCCTGTTTTTCCAAGCATATGAATTTCATAAAAGTATAAAATAATTTCCATTGAAAGAGACTTCTGGAGGTCCTCTGAACCTCTGGTCTCACCCCTTCTGAAGGCTTGAAATATTGATCATCAAGCACTATTAGACACTTTGCTTACAGATCAAGGACAAAGTCCCATTATGGCCAGTGCTCACCAGGCCCTTGTGCTGCCTGTCATGGAATCATCAGGAGAAGTCCTGCAGGGAGTCTGATCTTCCGGACAGTGATTATGTGACAGAGATCTTCTGGGCTGAGCACTTGTAGAGGCAGGGTCCATCTGGTTGTGATTTTGGAAATAGCGGAGATCAAAATTATCTCTGGTGGGGAAAGGCTGGGAGGCTTCTGACAGGCGACGGGATGACAATGCCACAGTCTGCAAAACAGATTGCCATCAGTGGTGGGAACTGTTGGGACAGAGAAAAGCTCCCCCCTACTGCCTACCTCCCTTCCCTCTGTGCACAAGGGAGCAGTCGCTGTAGTTGGCTCTGACATGACCGTGATGCCAGCAGAAACACTGGTCTTGAGATGCCACACTGAGGTCTTGGTTATCTGATGGCTTTTCTCCCTTCAGGGACAAATCCCCAGTGCCAGAACCACCTTAGGGAGACCAGCATTCCCAGCAGCCAGTGGTTAGCAGCTCCTAGAGCTAGAAATTCTGATCTGGTAAATGCTGCAATCCTTGGGTTACACAAGTATATTGTTTTTGGCTGGTGTTGTGCTTCAGAGCATGAGTTTCAGGACAGAGGTTGAACCCCAAGTACTGGCAAAAAATCCAATCATTGCAGCAAAGGAAGAAGGACAAGGATGAATCAGATGTAGGGCATGGCACATCTGATTCCCATATCTGATGGTGGGATTAGTGTGGGGAGAGGCTATACACAGTCCCATGGCCTGCAAATGAGTTTGCAGCTTGGTGAGGCTGCTGCTGGGAACAAGCCTTGAAGACTCACCATCTCTCATATCCTTGAATGGAGTATGATGACGGAAATGCTATCATCCCCCAAATATCACTCAGCTTTGAACCAGGGAGCCATTTTCATGCACCAGCTGCTGATTGATGGACACTTGATTCACTGACTCAGAGGTTATGAGTAAACAGAGGAAAAGAAAGGTGATGAATTGAACTTAGGATGATACAGGGTAGCAGGCCCTGGGTCAGAAAGACACAGAACTTCTTTGACAGCAACATGTGGGACTGACATACAGAAGCTCATTTCCTTCTACATCCTTAGAGGTCACATCTAATTATACAAGATTTAAGTAACATATCTTAGTTTGGTTTATTGATTCTTTTATTTTTTTTCTATTTTTTTAAAAGTTTTATCTATGCAGTTCATTCAAAACTGATGCTTTGACCCAGTCAAATTCCAGGCAAAGTCTACTTGAGATGTTCTGAATGCATTACCATCCTGATGGTCCAAGAGTGCTCGGGTCGGCCTCCTGGCAATGTGCTAGTTCAGATCATGCTGAACAGTATTGTATGGAGAACATTTCCTCCCAGAGGTGCCCACTGCCAGCCAGACCAGACTGACTTGGACCAGTTTCACTCTTCCTCAGTGCTTGCCAAAGAGCTGGGACAAATCATATTTCAGAGGATCTCTCCAAAAGGCTTCCCCTGGCTGCCCAGCCTGCAATGTGAGCCTGGTTTCTCCCTCCTATGTTCTTGCTTCAGCCAGAAGGAATATCATTGGTCCTGGTGAGACCTCTGCTGAGGGCTGTTCCACCAGGACCCAAGGCTCTACAAACCTCCCTGGATGCTGGTTATTCCCTCATCAAATGCACACAGCAGCCTGAGAATCTCCACTGATATTTTTCTTAAAGAACCTTAATAAGCTGCAAAGGGACCCACATTAACAGGATTTACGTTAGGAAATTTTTTCATGGCAATGTGAGCTCTTTGCCGCCACTGTGATTTCTCTTTCCACCACCAGAAGGGAAGATAGAGTCTGGGATTTCGTGACAGTCTCCCTGAATCCTCTGCCTTACAGAGCATTATTTCATCTGTCTGTGCAAAATGCCAAAACTACTATTCACCTCTCCATCTACTTATTCTGCTCTCATCTTCCCGACACAAAAATAGCATCATTTACTTAGCATACCCCATACCCTCCAATCAGTACCTGAGTCTTCCGTGACACTCAGTCTCTCTGTATTTATGTATGTATTTATTTATGCATATCAAAAGCATTGCATTTGACCTGCTGATCAAGGATTTTCAGAAAGAAACTGAACAATTTGACCCGTTACTATTAAACACTTCGTTAAGGATTGAGATGAAAGCGGAAGAAATCCTAATAATGAAATTCAAGAGTGGGACAAGGATGTGGATAGGAAAAAAAATAAAGAAAGTGCTCTGGAGAGCTCAGTAGCATAGTCAGGAAATGAATACACAAAATCTTCCACTTGGAAAATGAAAGTTAAGACTGCTGGAGAAAGATGATCTGAAACAGCTATTCAGCTCATAAAAGTAACCTGGCAGGCATGAATCTTGAAACTAATAGAGCAAGGTCAGCTAGGAGCACGCTGGGTAGGCAAAGTGCCTTGTCATCCCCCCAAAATCCGTTTTCTTAAGGGTACTGTTCTGAGGGGCGAGTAGCAGTTAGGAGAGGCAGAAAACGTTCCCTTGAAGTTGTTTTCCATTGGAAAATTGGTTTTCTAACACATGAAAACATTTAGCAAAACAACATTTGCTTTCCCTGACAACCTGGCTGGTTTTTTTTGCTTTTGTTTTTTATAGATGTATAGATTAAAAGGTGAAAAGTATAACTTTTCACCTTTTAATATTATTTCTAGGTTCTGACTGGAGCTGAATAATTTAATCTGTATTACTCTGTGATTTAGGTTTGGCTAAAACCTATTGCAGACAGGTATCCTACAGACTCTCAGATAGGAAGAAATGCCTGGGGTTTGGGTTAATTGTTTTCAAGTCATATTTTATGACAAGTTGAAAGACTCTGCAGACACTTATGGTGTACCCTTCTACAGAAGGGCAGAGGAGCTGTAAGAAAGAATTTAATAACCTATGCTTCCTGAGTTGTAGTAATCATTAACAGAGGTAATGGTCACTGCCAAAGACCAGACACACCAAGATCCCTAGGCCATGAAAGTGTCTCCTTGGAGATGCTTATTTTAACAATGTGGTCAAAAGTTTCAGAGAGTAATTCAATCCCACCCCTCTCTAATCTTCCCTCTTTCCTTCCTCCCATCGTAATACTGGCTTAGATGAGTTAAGCTTGTCACTCTTCCCATGACACTAATATGGGCTAATACCACATTCCCTTTGCCACAGCTACCACAGAAAAACAACATTTAAGTCTCCTCTGTACCTATCTATTGTTGTGGTTGAGCAACGTGTCTCCAGTGGGACCATCCAGCTTCATACAGTGCCATTGAAAAATCAACACTTCATCATGGAAATGAAACATTTTTCTGCTCCAACTCAGGGTCAGGAGATACAATCTGAGAAAAAGAGAGATGGAAAGAAATAAAGGATAGAGGGAATGAGGGAGGGAAGGAAGAAAGAAGGAAAATACAGCAATTATTCAAATACCACCTTCAAAGAGATCTCATAGCTCAAAAATTGCTGTCAATCTGTCTGTCATTTGAAGGCACTTCAAATTCTCCTCTGACTCTTCCTGACTTTACCCCTTTTGAGATGGATCCATTACTATCCATTACAAAGGAAAGATTTTTATTCATTTCAGTGAGTCATAGCTGTGGACCTAGTAACCCACATTGCAAGCACATATCACCCACTTGGCACCCCACAATGACAGGCTGCCGTTCCCACTTCACCATACAGGCTACTACAGAGGACTGAAGATGTGGCAATGCACGTCTTCAGGGTACAAGTGATGCAGCAACCAAGCCCCGTCAGCAGCAACCGTGTCCAGTAGGCAGCTGAGGCACACCACATTTTGGGGGTGCAAGGGAGAGATACACAAAAATAATAATCCTAGCAGAAAGGGGGACTGTCCTCCCCACTCCCACTCACTGTTTTGCCTGTTTTGCAACTCACAACCAGTCTTTTAAGAGGGGATCAAGGTGCAGAGCACTGGCATTCAACTTCTTTCTTTGGGACTAAATTTGTGTGTTCTGGAGGGGGGTGAAGGGGTTCTTAACCAAAAAAATAAACAACAAAACAGCCCAGCCATTCATAGGAAATGCTGAAAAAAGGGCAAGTGTTGACCTGTGTGCTGTTGGAATAATTGATTTTATTTGTTCAAACAGCCTCATCTCAGTCTCGTTTCAATTCTTCAATTCCCAAACCATCTGTTCTCTGAAACCTTAAGGTTAATAAGCGTGAAGAGCTCCTCCCCTAAGATTAATAAGAACGAAGAGCTCTCCTTTTCAGGGCTTTTCTCCACCTACAGCACGGCCTGCCGAAGAAAGCCAACGTGTGCAAATTCATCTTCTCCACGCAAATCTCCAAACCCACCACTCCAAATCCATGCACGCAGAAGGAAAGTAAATAAAATAACATCTCCGGCAGCTGCCAAAAAATTCCACAGTTTCTGAGCTGTTGCAACTGTATTCGTCAGTGAAAAAAAATTTCCTGGAAACCTCACTCAGATGGTGATGGCAGGAGTGGGGGGGTGGGAGTGAGGGGCGGAGAGAGTGCGGTCAAGGCCAGGGCAGAAGTTCATGCAGTTGGTGGTTTGCGAAAATGTGTTTTGTTTGTTCTGGATTAGGCTGTGGATTCTTAAAAGAAAACATGTTTTAGTAAGCTAATTTCAAATTAGGAGGGGAAGGAGCAGGGTCAGGGGGAGAACAAATTAGCATCTGGATGTCAGCAGAGTGAAAGGAGGATTCAGACGTGGAGGAAAAGTGGGTTACTGAGACTGAGGGCAGCCAAATCGCCTTGGTTATACTCCCCCTTAAAAAGTAAATAAAAAATTGCGGCCCCAAATAAGCACACACAGCAGCAGTACACTGATGCACACACAGCCCAGGCAGCAGCTCCTGGGGAGGCCAGTGGCTCACTGGACAGCAGGGTGGATTCTGCCAGGCTGTCACTGGGACAGCAATCAGTTCACACTCGGGCTGCGCTCAGACACTCCTTGGGATACACGAGCAGCTTCTGCATCTGGCACTTTGTGGACTGCCTCCTGGGAGGCCGTTTCCAGGATCACATCAGACCCTGATGAAGGCAGGGTGGAATTGTCCTATAAATCCCTTCTCAGTACAATCACGTCTGTTGCTGTGCCTAAGGGGGGAGGGAATAACCTCCTTCCGTTAAATGCATGAAAATACATATATGGCCCCAAACAACCTTTGTGGCTTCACCCCCCTCTCTGCTTTCTGGCTAGCCCCTGGGTAGCAGTGAGTGGCAGATGTCTGCAGTTTCAGACACATACGCAAAGCCATCACTCCTGCTTGGGGAAGAAGAAAGAGGAAGGGGGGGATACGTGCAAGCAAACACAGCTGCCATGACCAAGAATTTCCAGACAGGCCTGCAGAGCTTACCTGCAGCTGAGACCAGAAAGATCAGCCTGTTTGTGATCACACAGAGCAAAAGAATTACCTTGAGTTTATCAGAGTTTGGGCACTATAGCCAGGGACTGGACTTGTCCTGGGAGGACTCTTCCCTCAGTGTTGGTGCTTTCCCAGAGCTCTTCCTCATCCTGTCCTGAAAGGCAAGTAGAACTTAGGTTGGGCATGTGACAGGGCTGTTCCCCAGTGTCACTGGAGAACCAGTGACAGTGTCCAGCTCTATTTGATACAAACCATGCTCAGGTCGCTATCAGTGGCAAAAAGCAGGCAGATCTGAGAACATTGCACATGATTGGTACGATGGTAGAGCATCTCCCCGAGATCTGAACTCTTCTCTATGTGATTCTTCAGAAATCATGAACATCTGTCCTATTTTATTAATATTTTTAATTTTTATTCTTGTTTTTACCTATTTTAATAATCTTTCTAAATTATTTTTATATCTATATCTAAATCTTTCTAAATTATGGGGGTTTTTTCCTTTGGTTTTTTTTGGCTCCTACAAGAAATACTCTGACTTCTGCAGATAGGTATATTTATCTCATGACAAAAGGAGAAAGATACAGGAATTTTGGTTTGTTTTGTTGCTTCTTGTTTGGCTGTAAAGATCAGTGAGTGAGACTTCTGTGGCAGTAAAAAGAGTCTAAGTTTAGCATGTACTCCTGTCCTGCTGTCTCAGCTATAAATTTACACTTATGTGCAATTATGAGCAATGAGAAACAGGAAAATTCCTTGAGTGTATCAGGTCAGAAGTAGAGCCTTTTGCCCCATATGTGACAGTGGGCAATACTATGTGCACAGAGAAAATGCAAGAAACTCATTTTTATGGAATAATTTCTCTGTAAGGAAAATAATTTTGTGCTATTCCTTTAAGAAACCAGCTTTCCGCAGTAAGTTTTATACTGCTGAAAGGTGACACTACTTTTGAAACCTAACTGAATAGTCCTGGAAATACCTGTCTGAGTGCTCCATAACATAGTCAATCATGGTGAAAGCAGAGACTGTCACTAGACACAGCTTTTTACCCTTTTTTTTCACATGTAAACATTTCTCATCTTTTTCATCTCCTCTGGCCATGACGTCTCCAATGACAACTTCTCAGTGCCCCATTCCTATTCCTCTCCCTTTCATACAGTTCTCCGGCCTTTTCTCAATGCTCTTGTCTCTTTTGTCCCTTTCCTGTCAGTGTAAACATGCTTCAGTTTCTCCCAAACCTGGTCTAACCTGACTCTCCCTGTCACTTCTTATATACATCTTGTGCAATCCAACATCCATCTACTGCCCTTCACTGAAACTGCTCCCATTACACCCTTTGTCAGTCTTCCCCACTAACCTTACAGCCCACATTGGATGCATGGGTGGCTTGCACCTGCCAGCCCCATCCATGTGGTCACTGGACATTCTCTTCTCTTTGAGAACTTATTTCTCTTGATTCCTATTACTCTTCCTCCTCTTGGTTCTACTCCCACCTCTCCAGTCATCTACTTGCTGTCCTTCACAGGATTCTCTGGCTCTCCCCACTCACTGCCTGTGGGATTGTTACAGGGCTTTGCACATGGTTTCTTTTTCCTCTCTCCATCTCTCTGGGAACCTCATCCACAAACACAGCATCTGTACTGATGACTCACAAATCCACCTCTGTCTTCCAATATATCTCTCTTTCTGTCCGGACTGAAATCTTGACCCGTCCTTCTGGCTTTTTCTCATAAATGTCTTGCCAGCAGCTCAAATCTAGTCTAGACTGGGCTCTTTTTATAGTTAAGGCGGTGGGGGAAGAAAGGAACTTTCAGGCATGATTCACCTCATTCTGATGTAGATACCTAAAATAAGTAGGATTAATCGCAGCCTAGGAGTTCCTGTTTCTGCCATAGACGTCTAGATGACAGGTAGGGAAATCCATGCTGTTGATGCCTATGTTTGGATGAGATGTGTTCAAGCTGGTGTGATCCAGGTTACAAATCAACCCCTGAAAGGTTGTTCAGATGAATGTGTGACTTTGGGCTTTACGTTGAGATGTTGGTAGAAAAATGAACGGAAAAGTTTAGTAGAACACATGGCCACCAAAGACCCTCACAGGGAAGTTACTCCAAGGCCAAATGGGAAGGATGGAAATCAAGGACTCCATATTCCTCAGGAAGGGATGATTTATTGGTGTACTGATATCAACTAGCATTAAGAAGTCTCATGATTTAAGATATATCTATCTAGTGTTGGTTGCAGGAAACCTAACAGGTTTTGCAGCCTGTTTTACTCCCAGGACTGTCCTGTTTTCCCTGCAGTGCCAAAGGTGCTGCTCAGGGATTGCACATGGTATAAGTATCCATGAAAAGGTGCAATGGTGAGTCCTACAACCCTATGCATTGTGCTACCTGAGTGCTAGCACTGTCACTGCTGGTGAGATTTTCAGACAATGATACCTGCAGGATCTGTCATTTGCCTTTGGATAGCATGAATGAGACATTTCTTGGTTTTGCATTGTGACTTTGTTAGTTGTCCATTACAATCTCAATTTGACCTGTGTTTGGATAGATCAAAGTAACTTTATTCAGGAGCTGGACTGGATAAAAGCATGATTTCCAGGTAAGGGTGACTCATGCGAAAAATTTCTGTTCCCCTCAGAAGTGGCAGTATCCTCTGTGAGAAAGCTCAACTAACATTTAAGAAGTCTGCCAGGGTGGGACAAGATGAAGAGTCATCTAATCAAAGGATTCAATGCATATTCCCCTGGTAAGCAAACACAGGGGTGACCTGTACCATTTTCATGCTATATTATCTGCACTTGCATCTGCCCTCCCTCTGGTTCCCTCTTCTCTGTCCAAGCCATCTTTCCTCCTCCTTTTCAAGGTCTTTTCTGGACAGCATCCCTGTAGCCTGTGGTGAAACTTCTCATAAACCTCTCAAACCTTTAGCACATCCTGCTCTTCACTTCCAGGAAGATTCCTCCTCAGCATCCTGGCTATGTCTCCTCTAAAGCTCTTTTGGTGCAGACCAGCAGTAACATGGCTGCTGGTCTGCTAAGAAAACATTTGCCATGGTGTCTAAGACTAAGCTTTTTTCCCTTGAACTTCTAGCTTGTAATCATAAGTAACATGTGTAACATTGATGATGTTTTTTGAGAAAAAAATAATCTCTGCCTCTACTTGCACATCACCAAGATCAGGGCTGTCAGGCATCAGAGGAGAAAGAGGAGGAAAATGCCAAAGAAACTGGACCAGTGTACAAGTAGCCTTTTCTGTAGTGATGATGTGGTGATAAAACATGCAAAGAAGACAGTAGTGAAATTGCTGGTCCCTCAAGCTTGTTCTCCCTCCACCTAGGTTTCCCAGTCTTGGCTGTGGCTCATCATGGGCTCTTCCAGACTGTTCTCCCCAGCCCCTTTGTCCTGCAGGGCTGGCTCATCCTTGGGCTCTGCAGGTTGAAGTCCTTCAGAGTAGAAGCAGAAAAAAGTTCAGGTGAGAGTTACAGCCCATTCAAATACAGATCTCTTCCAGTCCCTTCCATGTCCACATTCCTTTGGTTTCTCCACATATGTCACCACTACCTCCAGGTCTGTTAGGAGTTAAACACACACAAACCAGCTCAGAGTTCAGTGAAGTTCTTGGAGCAACAGAATAAGAAAAAGTATCCATTCAAACAAGCTTACAGACCTAGGAATAAATCATTACAGTGCAGGCAGCATCTACACTTTTGGTCTGTTTTAGGACAGAATTCTTGGTCTGAAACCTTCTCAGCTGGGGACCTGTGGCACTTTCCACTGGGGAGCTATAACAGGAGAGATGTTGACACCACTGGAAAGAATAAAGATGTTTGGATCCTGACTAGTGTGATGAAAAAGAAAATACTAAAGTGCAATATCATTGAAAGGTGAGTGTAGGTCTTGTATCTTCCTGAGGCCACAAAAATGGATTTTATATAGCCCAGTTCTGTGAGGGTGATTGCTGGAATTCCTCCCACCTTACTAAAGTAATGGATTTCGTTCCTGGTCATAGATCCTTACGTTAAAGTGTGCATATTGAAGATATCTGTATGTGTATTGAGCATCTGTGCTTTCAGACAGTTGCCAGAGACCCAATCAGTGCAGTCTGCAGAGTTATGAAATACACTATAAGTGGAAACCTCTGTTTGTTTTCTTGCATATTTCAGAATGGCAAGTGGTTGCATGATAGGACGCAGGACCTTCCTGTGTCCTCCTCTCAAGGTCTGCCTCTGGGAACTACCTGCTCTGAAAATACATCTGTGGTATTGTCGTGGTTTTGACCGAACTGACCAACCAGAAC
>BJBW01011156.1:0-31451 GCA_004320125.1 Scolopax mira | reverse complement strand
ACAGCTTCTCTGGGCAACCTCTTCCAGTGTCTCACTACCCTCACAGCAAAGAATTTCTTTCTGGTATCCAACCTAAATCTCCCCTCTTTCAGTTTAAAACCATTACCCCTCATCCTGTGGCTCCACTCCCTGATAAAGAGTCCCTCCCCATCTCTCCTGTAGCCCCCTTCAGGTACTGGAAGGGGCTATAAGGTCTCCCTGGAGCCTTCTCTTCTCCTGGCTGAACAACCTTAACTCTCTCAGCCTGTCTTCATCGGAGAGGTGCTCCAGCCCTCTCATCATTCTCATGGCTCTCCTGTGGACCTGTTCCAACAGTGTGGTGCCCTCTGTAAGGACAGAATAAATCTGAGTTCCTGTGGCTACTTGCCCAAGTGTGATCACAGGAGTAACGTGGCCCAGCCATCACCCTACAAGTATATTGAAAAAACTAAACTTTTAAGGAAAACAGATTTTAAAAAAACAAATAATCTACACGCATGACCATCCGTCTAGAAAACTACCATCTCCGAGAGGACAACACGGTAAAGCTTCAAGAAACCCTGAAGTTCCTTTGGCATAAGGTTTGCTTTCTCCTGACAATGACCATCTATTTCTTAAGAAAGCATCTTCTCTGGGCTGTGACAAGTTCTGGGATTCGCTCTTCTGGTCAAACTGCAACCCCAGGCTGACCGGCAGCCTTCAAGGCCAGTGACTCTGTCTCCTAAGACCTCTCAAATCTTTGAGGAGTGACTTATCGTAGTACTGTTCTCCTTATGTCTACTTTTTTACCAGTGATCTTAACAAAATACAGCTCAATAATCCAAGAAAAAAAACCCCACATTAAGATAGGAGAACTCTCTATGGAATTGGGTTTTTTTCACTGAGGAATCAAAATACATGAGACTTATCCTAGGGACCACATGTTTTATCTGGGTTTTATTTAGATGACTAAGAGGGCATATGATGGTATCAAAACACAGTGCCCAGTTATGGATACTCAGCACATAATAATCTGGACAGTGACAATGAAAATCAGGTTTAGTGTGTTTTCAGATGAGCACTAAACATGGAGGGAGCCCAAATTCATAGATTCTTTTTGAAAATCCTGACCTAAATGACTTGGTCAAAAAGAAGTGAGTCAACAGCTAAGCTGTAAAAAAGATATGCTGCTGGGTTACATACCTTTTTTCCTAGCTCAGATTGCTTTTTAAATTTGAATTCAAAACGTCTTGGTAGCCTATTTCTCATCTCCACTCAGCTCCTTCACTACCAAGACGAAGACAAGAGAAATTAAAATGCTGACATACCATGAGAGATCCTGTTATGCTGATGTAAAATTGATTAGAAAAAGCCTAGTTCTGGAATTTTCCAGTAAAAAAGTGAGACTTTGGGAGGTAAAGATAAGAAGCAGACATGTATTTGGGGGGGGGAACTGCAAGTAGTGAAATTTGCTTATCAGTGGCAAAAAGGGCAGAATTTAGCCTTAGCCTGCATGAAAACAACAGGAAAACACAACAAAATCCATCACACAAAGTTCAGATTAGATGGGAACTGTGAGCCGCATAGCTCAGATCAGGAATCCCAAACTTTCCAAGAATACAGAGGACCTCACTTCAAGGGTATGTGTCCAACCTCTCCTGTGTCACAGAATTCAGGGTTATTTGGATCTGGTACTTCACAGCAAGGCCACAGACATTTTAATTCAGATTGTAGAGAGAATACAACTTCCTCACGGAACCTGTCTTAGATAATGAAGCACAAATGCCTTAACATTTTTCATTTCTCATAGTATAGGAGGGAGTGAATAAATATAATAGGTCTCCTCCTCCTGGGAACACCACAGTAAGTCTTCCTTTTAATTTTTTCTATGCATTATACATGCATATATGCATTTTATCTAGTAAAGACAGTTATGACACTTTTACTCTGGGATGGATATGGATGTAGATGACATAGATTTGCAAGGGGTAAATAATCAACTGTGTGATTGTATGACTGACTATACGTCCCTTCTGTGATCGTCTTTAGTACATTGCAGAATGAACCCCTATAGAGCTAACGTTTGTAAAACTGCTTTGTAGTCCTCAGATGAAAGACACTACAGGAGTGCAAGACATTATTATCATTATTCAAACAGTAAGCCTGAAATAAAGCATGAAACTACTGCCAGAACGACTGTGGGGAGGTGGGAGCAGGGCAGGGGTGCGAGAGAGGGTGAAACAGCAGCTGGCATTCTCATTTGCTGCCATTAGCACGGATCACATATCTCTACATGGAGAATCATTTTCTAATTCTACCTTGGGAGGGGAGAGGGGGAAAGAGTGGGGCATTCATTCCATGTCATTCAGAAAGGACCTTAAAGACCTATTTATTATGCTGCTTCCTTCAGGGAGTTTGCTATAGGGTTTTGATTTCAGCTACGATATAAAGACTGCTGGAGGAGAAAAAAAAACCCACTTCCTGAACCACTGCTCTCCCTTCCTCCTCTTAACCCTGAATTTCACATCAAGTTATATTGTTCTCTTTCCCCTTTCTGTTTGTAATGCCAAAACATATATGCTCATACACATAGACGTACCAAGATCACTAAGAGCTATGAATATTCCTCTCTCAAGAACCAGGATAGTTGAAGATGGCCTTGATCCCGTCCGGAAGGGCCTGAGAGGAATTTGTTTAACTCTCTCGGTTGGGATTCTCATTTATTTAGATCAAAATTCAGTTTGATTTGTTCAGTCCTTTAAAGCTGAACAGTAGAGTTGAAATGGGACATGATTTTCATTTAATAACAGAGTCATCAGAGCTCCCACTCTTTGACATGCAGCTTCTGCTTCTAATTGCAGATACTCTCTTCTACCATGGAGCAGCAGTTTTAAATATCAACCTGTTGTGTCTACAGCTCTTAAAGAAGAAGGGTTTTAGCAACAAATAAGCATTATTCATATATTATAAAAATGGAGCAAGGAGAAATTATTAGGTTTTGAAGTGTCCCCAAAACACTGACAGCAGACATGTTTCAGTATGACAACATGAGACAGCATCAAAACTTCAACAGTGTTTGCCTGACCTTTCTTCTTCATGATCTCGGGGTCTTTACATATTCATACACTGATGCAGCCCTCTGTTTTTGCATGGTTCCTCTAGGCCACCAGGTGTTGAGTAGCTGGTTTAAAACCAGAAAATCTGATGGAGTATTTGGGGGAGAAGAGAATTTCACCACGAGCTAAACCCTTACATGGTCCAAACTGGAGTAAGTTCCCCTTAAGTCAATAGAATTGTGTCAGTTTACTTCAGGAAGAAGCTGGGCCCATTTTTTCCAAGCATCTTGCAACTGAATGATGGGTAAGCACAACTCAAGGCTGTAACTGTATTTAATCACATGATAATCACAGAATCACAGAATTGTCAGAGTTGGAAGGGACCTTCTAGAAATCATTTAGTTCAACTCCCCTGCTAAAGCAGGGCTGCCCAGAGCACATCACTCAGGATGGCATCCAGGTGGGGCTTGAAGATCTCCAGAGGAGACTCCACACCCTCCCTGGGCAGCCTCTGCCAGGGCTCTGCCACCCTCACCATCAAGAAGTTCTTCCTTATATTTGAGTGGAACTTTCCATATTCCAGCTTCTGCCTGTTGCCCCTTGTCCTGTCACTGGCAACCACTGAAAAGAGTCCTACTCCATCCTCCCTCAAATCACCCTTTAGATACTTAGAAGCATTCATAAGGTCTCCCTTCAGCCTTCTCTTCTCCAGGCTAAAGAGTCCCAGCTCTCTCAGCCTTTCCTCATAACAGAGATGTTCCAATCCCTTAACCATCTTTATTGCCCTACGCTGGACTCTCTCCAGTCGTTCAGAGGGGGATTGTCCCTGATTGACTGATTCTCCTGTGCTCCTGAATGCAAAAGCCTCAACCACTTAACAAATCTGTATCAAAGATGCAGGTATACATTCCAGGTTGCCACCATAAATTATCAGTGAATACACAATTAGCAGAAATCCTCCTTACAACTTGGGCAAACACACTCCAGTTAAATATGCATTTGCATTGCACCAAATGTTAGAGCCCCTTCGTGGACCTGTGGAGATGATGCCGAAGTAGGCGAATCATGAGCTGCTAATTTTTGCCATCCCTTTCAACCCAGTAGGTCCTGCTGACTTGTTGTTTGGCTCCCATATGTCATGGGATTTCCCAGGTCTAATAATCACAGACCGGGCCTCTGAAAGCTGTTGCAAGAGTCTGTAACGCTGGGATTTTACACCTAGATCTGCCAAAAAATGAAGGAAAGAGGCGGGTGAAGACTGAGAGATACCAACTTACTGCTTTATCTTTTGTCCTCCTTCCTTCACCGTAGTTGCAAATAGAAAATTATGTGCTACATCAACGGGATCATGGTCACTGCAAAGTGGCCCTTTTGCCTGAATTCTCCTTTTCCTACATTGTCTCCACTGTCCTGCACCTTTGCACAAGCATAAAACAAAAAACAGAGTTGCATTTAAAACCCAGACAGGAAGGGGAAATACAACAGAAGTATCAAGAGAAAGAGAAGGGTTTAATGTAATATTTTATGAGATACAAATCAGTTCTACAGGGTTTCCCCTCCAAAGTCCATTATAGCACGTTAATTGTGATTTTATACACTAAGTGACAGGGCGTACTCCTCCTCGGTATTGAATTTATGAATAAAAGACCATCGCCAGCCTGAGTTAAACGCTGGTGAAGGCGTTTCGCTGAAGCCTTTGGCTACAGAATCCCATTTCTCTTCAGCTTCATTCACATTCAAATGTTCACACTGATAACTCAGTTCTCCTCAGCCAGGGGAATAAAGGGGGCTCTGATGCCTGATTCCACTTTCAATTACCCTGCTGCAACTCCAGAGTAACTCCTGAGGAAGTGGAGTTTCACGCCAGTAGGGAAATCAGCACGATTTGGTGCAAAGGCTGCTCTGACAACGCGTCAATTGAAGGTTTTTCCATCAGGCTGGATGGCTTCGAGAGGACAAAAAGCCGTGCCCTGGAAGGCACAGTTCCCTAAGCCCCGAGGGGCTGCACCTCTGGCAGTGACGGGGGCGAGGAGGAGGGTGACAAGGGAGAGGTGGAGGCGGCACTCGGTCTGCTGTCAGGTCCACCACCCTTCCCCGGGGAGGCAGGTCTGGAAGCCTTGGTGAAAGGCAGGCAGCCTTGAATCATCCGGCGCTCTCACAAACAGAAACCCCACCACAGGCCTGAACTCCGTGTCTTCAGCCTCACAGCGAGGGGCCGGAGGCCTGCCCGGAGTTTATAGCCAGATGTCAGCTTCGTCTGCCTTGAAAATATTCCCATTCAAGGTTTTTTTCCCGTCCTCGGGCCCTTTTCCAACTTGGGTGTGTAGCTCAAAGACCTCTAAAAGTCTATCTAAAAATTTCTCGCGTGCTTGCAAAAATAAGGAGACACTATCAAGGGAAAACCTTCAAGATACTGAATCCTCTCTGATCTATCTGGGCAAATATTGTGATTATTGTCAGATTTTACTGTTTCTGGGCCTGAGATGAAAATTCTTACAAGCTTAAAGGTGACTGAAAGTGATTTTCTAAACCAGAAAGTCACTGGTTTTATGGATCTAAAGTTTGGATTCATACTGAGACAGTTTGAAAAAGCGACCATGTGTTAGATGTTTTGATCACTGAAGAACTTTGGCATTAAAAATAATTCACCCTTTCTAGAAAAAGCTTTTATTGGCCTTCTCCAAAGGAGGTCATCTTCCAGATCTACTCATGTCTACTCGCTAAACTTGATCGCAACATGGTCCAGTCGCTAATTGCTAGTTTTAAGGTAAACTATGAAGGATGCTTGGATCCCAAAAGCAAGAAACTCCATCAGAGAAGAAAAGCTAAAACAATACAGCAATCCTCTAGGTGGGTCTTTATCAAAGGGTCTGCATAAAGGACGGGCTTTTTACTGATAAGGTTTGTTTCCTTCAGACTCTCCCAGAAAATTGCCCCAGGCCTCCAAATTCCAAGGAACAAAATATTAATCTAAAGTGTAATTAAAGTGGAAATCATGAATTTGGAGACTTGTTATCCTCAGTCAACTGTATTCTTATAATGCAGGCTATAAATGCAGCCTGACACATTGTTGCATCAAATAAGCAAAATTTTAAATCCATCCGAAATACCTGCTTTTTAACAGAAATTTCTAGCTAACTCAGGGTTTCTTAATTTCCCTCCTGTGTAATTAGCTCTCAAATTACTTTCATTCAGAGCACTTAATGCTATTCTACTTGCAGCTATTGTGCACTCAAGATAATCAGATAACTGTGTCTTTAACAATGATACACTGGAAAGGACTGAACACGGAGTAAAAATTAATCCACAGTCAGTGTTGTAACATAGACAAGGAAAAAACTGAAATGGGTCACTGCTGCAGCCACGCTAGTGGCCTTGCCCTGCACCAGCCAGGAAAACAAGAGCTTTCCAGTTGACTTCAGGAGACTTAGGGTTGCACTGATCAGTTCTACAGAAAGCTTACGTAGGAGTTATTGTGACAAACAGCTAAACCAGAAAAGATTTGTGGGGTTTATGTGTCTCTCAGCATCAGGAGCACGCATCAAAACTGAATATGTCACTGTATTATCAGGCTAAACTTTCAGCCTGTTTATATCTCCAGATCTACAGGAAGAAAGAGAAGCCCTCAATCTCCCATTAAACTTACATGAGTGCTCCACCTTGCCTGCATTGCCCTGGCTCACTACAATGAGACCCGACTCTTCCCTTGGCGCTCCTGAGGAAAGGAGCTCTCCCTCACAGAAACACAGAATGATATGGGGTTGGAAAGGACCTCTGGAGATCATCTAGTCTAGCCCCCTGCCAAAGCAGGTCCACGCAGAGCAGGTTGCACAGGAACATCTCCAGGGGGGTTTTGAATGTCTCCAGAGACAGACTCCACCACCTCTCTGGGCAGCCTCTTCTAGGGCTCTGCCACCCTCACAGGAAAAAAGTTCCTCCTCATGTTGAGGTGGAAATTCTTATTACCTCTTGTCCTGTCACTGGGCACCACTGAAAAAAGACTGACCCCATCCTCTTGACACCCACCCTTTAACTATTGATCAGATCCCCCCTCAGCCTTCTCTTCTCCAGATTAAAATGACCCAAGTCCTCAGCTTTTCCTCATAAGGGAGATGCTCCAGGACAGATGCCTCACCATCTTTGTAGCCCTCTGCTGTACCCTCTCCAGCCATTCCCTGTCCTTCAGGAACTGGGGACCCCAAACCAGAACCTTCTCTCCTTCCCATCCATGATGTAAAGAGAAGCCCTCTTCCAGCTGGAGACTCACCACGACAGTCACAACACTGCTGGAAGCTGGAGGAAGGCGCATGGAATGCGGATGGGGAGGGGTCAGAGGAAGCACTTGGAAACCAGCCTGCTTCTCTTCAGGCCTAGCTCTTCTGTGATCAATTGGTTTAATAAAAGCCGATTTCACTTTACGTACTATAGATAGATAGAGTTTATAGAGAAAAGTATTATCAAAGCCATAGACTTTTACAAATTCCAGGGGCTTTTCTTTTGCATGTTTTTAATTCACTGTAGCTTCCCACCATAAAAAAAGTACATTAAATATTGTGGTGGTCATTATTTCAGTGAGTCAAAAAGTAAATAAAAATATGTGTTTACAAGGTAAATGATACAGTACATAAAAAGGAAGCAAGCAGGTAGCATGGAGAGACAGGTTGCAAGAGAGATGAATTTCTAGCCAGGTATCAATGCACAAGCCCTGAGGAAGAGCAACCTGAACCTGTGAACAGGATGGATCATGGAAGATAAGAAAGAGAAAGCAAAGCATCTGACTGTCTTCCTTCTGGAAAAGAAGAAGACATGAGTGAGACACTGCTGCCACAAGCAACTCTGAGAGTCCCGTGGCAGCTGGGAAAGGCATTAGTGGGCTCTCACCCCAGGAGGAGTGACCCACTGCAAAGACAGTGGATCCCCCTCTACCAATGTACTTCCTCCTCATCACGACAACGGGGAGTGAATAGATATTGCTATTACAGGTTGAGAATAATGGTATCCACACATGAATTTGGCTTCCCTCATGAAAACCATGATTTTCTGTTAAATGTGAGATTCAAGTATCCCAAAGAGGCTATTGAAGAAAAATGGTTTAATCCAGAGAAATGCTTCCACAGGGAGGAGGGAAGAATTACTATATGTCTGCACAGAAAAAAAAAAAAAAGAGATGCCATCATATGTTGTATATCACAACCCATGATTTCATGCCAGTTCTAATATTTTTAGCTATAAAAACCTGCATGGCACAGACCTCCAAAGAGCTATAGGAGCCACTGCACACCTTGCATTCACTCATGCTGAATTTTATGTGTCTGATATTGTTTCCTGTGCAATCTTCACATAGTCTTCATTTTCTGGGTAGGTACATTGGTAGGAGGTTTGCTGATGACTGCAGCAAGATCTTAGCAAACACTACAGACAGACAATCAGTGCATACATACTGCAGAAGGAGGCAGCTAAGGATTTAACTTTCCATATTGGCAAGCGTCTTGTTAAACCAATTTGCTTCCAGCTGGAAAGTGGAATCAGCTGCAATGCAACCCTACCAACAGGGGAAAGTGGCAGTGGCTGACTGAAGAGACATAACTATACCTAAAGCCACATACAGGGAAAACACTGAAAGGCCAGTGGGCAAATTCTTGCTGCTGTGAGAAACCCACCAAGCAGGAGGTGGTATCACTTGGGGCTAACAGAAAGAGATGCAGGCAGAAGAGGACAAGCCTTAGACAGGACTGGGAGTTTCATGACAGATATTCTCAGCATGAAAGAGAAGGACAGGAATACAGTCCCTTGCGCAGCTTTGCCACTGAATGTACAAACACATGTCAAGGATGGACACCTTGAATAAACTGAGGTTAAAAAACAGATCCCTGTTGGCAACCTGAGCCTGCTGAAACGTAGAGCTCCATTACCCATGATGGAGTCTCTAAGGAAAGACCTGGCAAGGCTACATCTTTATTCCCACTGTAACTTCCAGCCTAGCAGTGACAAAGAAGATTTTGGGTATGCCAGACTCGCACCATTACACAGTTTGAAACCCACTGTCATCATAAATATTCTCTACAGGGTCTTGAGGGCAAAGCACTCCTGTTAGTGACGGCAGTAACTGAACCCAGACGCATGGTATTAGAGGAACTTTCCTGAGAACTTCTGCTGTACCTTTTGGCACCTACACCAGTACCTCTGGCTGGTCACAAATACCTCTGGCACCACCCCAAACCATTCATTAGAGCAACTCCCAGCCACCAAGGCTGTAACTGATGCCACTGCTGTTACAGAAGGAGCTGACAACAGAGAAGCAATTCAGGATTATGATATTAAAACATCCCGAGAAACCGGAAAGCATTAAGGAAATCACTGGAGTTGGGGAAGAAATCAAGGGCATTAGAAAAGATGGCCATCCTTCCAGATGCTGCACAACAAACAGAAGACTGAGAGCCAGAGTAGGTGCAGAGTAGTCAGAGTAGGTGAAGAACCTCATCTTGCAGGAGACACAAGAGAAATAGTAAGCAGGCACTGACCTCAAGTTAGCACACCAGGGAAACCACTGCATGGTGTTTCAGACCAAGACTTAGGAGCCATGCCTGTGTCCAAAATGCACGTGGGCTGAGAATCCAGCTTTAGCACCTGAGATATTAACATCCCTTAGGATCATCCCTTCTGTCTCTGCACTCCCCAAACCTTTCTGAGAAAAGCGTGGAGGCATTTCTCCATCGGGAGTCAAAGCTGTTGTGCACCATGGAACGGGGTGGGGAGCAATGTTGTTGCTAAAAGATCCCAGGGGACACAGTGGAGGCAAATCCCAGAGCTGATCAGTTCACGTGAAGCAACTCATACAAGAGGTAACCCCGTGCTCCCAGCTGAATTGGGAAAAGTAGCATTGCCCCAGGGTGCCTGGCAGTCATCCCAGGAGATGGGGAATTATCTCATGAGACTGGTATGTGTTTCACACCTGGGGCTGGAGACCCATGTGAGGTGATCCGAAAAAACAAGTTTGCCGTACGCTGTTTGTGAAAAGAGAATCTAGGGTATAAAGCTGTATTCTCTAATTTTCAGATTCTACAGCTTAAAAAACCCCTCCAAACCTAAAGCTAGGGAAGTGCTGACAGGCAGCTTTTTGCTGTCAGTAACAGGTACTATATGGTCACAGCATATCCCTGCTCTTATCCCCGGGAGGAGGGTCTCCTGGAGGGGGCACAAGGGCAAGAGGCAACTCAGGGATCTGATGCAAGGTGTCATAACCTACCACCCTTGGAACCTCCCACTGTGCCCTGCAGCAGCATTCATGTAATTCAGCACCAAAAGAGAACCCGGGTGCAACACATCTTCCCTTCAATGCCTGCAACAGCAGCAGAGACAACCTGTAGATTGATGTCAAAATGCAGAAGACAGAAGTATGTTGCTTACCAGACAGCACGGACCATCACATGTCAACACGTGGCATTTGCCCAAGGACTAGACAGCTACTCAGCATTGACTGAAGGGCCAGGAAAAGGTGATGGCTTCCAGGGAAGAGCCCAGAGAAGGAGCAGCACAAGGCACACAGGGAGAGGGAACAGAGTGAGAGTCAGCAGCCTGCTGGTCACAAAGAAGTGGAAGACCTGGGATCACAGTGCAAATGGATTTTTACTTTGCTGTCAAATAGCTACAAAAAATCAGGCAACGTCCAAGCAGGGTGGAATACTTGATATATGAGGTAGCTACAGACTCAGGATGGCAAGACAAAAGGCAACTGCAAATAGAAGACACCCAGCACAGGAGGAGAAATAAAACCAAGGCTGGGGATGTGGGATGAGCCTCAGCCTACAACAGCGGATTGAGAAAAAGAGGTTTATGTCACAGCATTTCAGAATGGCGAGTCATGAGTCAAGGTGGTAACACGAGGGGAGCAAGTGCCCTGCCAGCAGCTCTGATATGAAGCTGCTTCAGCCACCTGAGCACCCATCGGCTGCAGCTGCACATGACATAGTCAGACCACATCACTTTTTGCCTTGACAGGGGGAAAACACCAAAAAAAACAGAGCTGGCAGAAAGAAGGCTCCAGAAGCTGGAAAAGGTGATCACAGAAGTTTGCTACCAGGCCTATTATCTGAAGGGAGCCTACAGGAGAGCTAGAGAAGGAATCGTTGCCAGGAAATGTATTGACAGGACAAGGGGTAATGGTTTTCAACTGAAAGAGGGGAGATTTAGATTAGATATTAGGAAGAAATTATTTTCTGTGGGGGTGGTGAGGCACTGAAACAGGCTGCCCAGAGAAGCTGTGGCTGCCCCATCCCTGGAGGGGTTCAAGACCAGGCTAGATGGGGCTTGGAGCAACCTGGTCTGGTGGGAAGGGTCTGTCCATGGCAGGGGGGTTGGAAGTTGATGATCTTTAAGGTCCCTTCCAACTCTAACTGTTCTATGATTCTATGTAATAACCTGCACGGAGGTGGAACAGAGGGGCGGGAGTTTTCACCTGGAGGAGCTCATGGGGAGTACCTGGAAGCCAGTCTGTCTGCACCTGGCCAGAGCCCTGCCTGCACCTGCATGGAAAAGGGTTTCAAGCCTGTTTAATATTCTGAACTCGGAGCATTCTCCTTCTCAGCCAGAATGCAAAACGAGGTGCAATAGCTTATTTCACTTAAAATGGGAAGAGGTACTTACACTCTGCTGGGCCCTGGTGGGGAGGAGATGGGGCACAGGGTCTGTGACGAAGCTGGAGCTCATTGCTTGCCCAGGGTCTGGGACAGCCAAGCACCATGTGTTGCTCAAGGCAGGCTGTAAAGTTACAGCTCTGTGTATGGTGTTAAAGAGTGCTGTGATACGAGGGGCTGGTTTTTGAAGAGGACATTAAAACAATGTCTCAAACACTTGCTCATTAAAAATTCTACCGCTGGTTTAACGAGAGTAGGATGCTATGTCAGGCGCTGGGAGCTTTTATTAGGAAATGCTAAATCATGCCAAACTTTCCTGGTCTGAGTCTCATATCAAGCCTTAAGATCAGATCCCTTGATTTGTCAGAAGATTCTAGACTTAGCTTTTAAACCTGTGTTGCCAGTTCAGATCATTTATATAAACGATTTTTATCAGTTTCGAACCTGACCATGTTTCTGCAGAGAAAAAGCCCCCGAAATGCAATTTGTACTTCCTTTTACCCTTCACTTTCCAGTCCTACCCAATTTCCTACCCAACTAGCTTTGCTTACGATGGGTTTTCTGGTCCTTCTCTTTTCTTTACCCCTTCCCCAGCTGGTGGCCTCCGTCTGTCCCTTTCATGCCCCTGCTGTGATGAAGTGCCTGTAAACAAGGATGAAGATATTTTTCTGTACCTGTCAGGTTTGAAACTGTGCTCCTGCTGTTACAGTGCACACCTTTCCCCTGTAAAGGCAGCAATGTGAGCTTTCAGCTGACTGGCAGCTGGGAACTGAGGTTACTGGAGAAGGAGAAGACGTGCTTGGCCACACAGATGTGCTGCTAGAATGGAGAAGATAGTCGGGAAAGCCCTTGGGAAATCCCAGCATTTTATTGAAATCAGGACAGATCCCAGTTTCAGCAAATCAGCTGGGACCTCAAGAATGCTTTGCATGGCTAAGACAATCCCAGTAACACAGCACATCTGGTAACCCTATGGACAGAGTTAAAAAGAAATAAAACTTCCCCGGGAAAAGGTCAGAACTTTGATTAATACCTCCTAGAAAAGCAAAGCGCTTGATGCCGATCTCACACCAGTTTTGCATTACTGCAATGCCATTAATTTTACTGGAGTCACCACAGACTTTCCCCACTGCTGGAGCAGCACTTTCTGGTGGGTAAACTTTGGTGCTTTATTCCTTGCTCCCCCAAATTTCAATACATTCACACTCCACAGGTCTGGGAATTTCTCCAGAATAGCTGTCAGGGGGCTTGATAAGTGTATCTTAGTGTGTATATTCCCGTATCTCATGCACTTTACCCTCCATCTCTGTCAGGCACAACCCCAGCAGATGGCTATGCATGGGCAGTTCAATATACAAGACCATATTAAATGCCCTATTTATTTATAGCTCAGGGACCTGAACCTGGCTGTGAGTAAGGGACTCCAGAAGAGTCACAGACCTACATTACATGGAGAGAGTCCAGCGTAAGGTAACAAGATGATGGAGGGACTGGAGCATCTCCCTGATGAGGAAAGGGTGGGAGAGTTGGGACTCTTTAGCCTGGAGAAGAGAAGACTGAGGGGAGACCTTATTAATGCTGACAGGTATCTAAAGGGTGGGTCGAAGGAGGATGGAGCCAGACTCCTTTCAGTGGTTCCCAGTGACAGGACAAGGGGCAACAGGCACAAGCTGGAACATGGAAAGTTCCATTCAAATCTGAGGAAGAACTTCTTTGCAGTGAGGTTGGCAGAGCCCTGGAAGTGGCTGCCCAGGGAGAGTGTGGAGTCCCCTTCTCTGGAGATCTTCAAGTCTCCTGAGTGATGTGCTCTGGGCAGCCCTGCTTTAGCAGGAGAGTTGGACTGGATGATCTCTAGAGGTCACTTCCAACTCTGACAATTCCATGATTCCGTGCATACATGTGTATACATATATATATATATATATATGTATAATGTACATATGGCTTGAAGTTATTGACTTCTGGGAAAGATGAAAAATGTTACAGAACCCGTGTGGAAAAGCCTGAAAGAATTTAATAGAAAATTACAGCCTTTCTCAAGAATTTAATATAGAATTATATAGGACAGTTAAAAACAACAATAGAAAGGATATTACTCTCTATTAAACTCTATAGGTTTCAGAGAAGTTTAAATGGGGCCTTATAATGTTTCTGCAAAGATTCCTATTACATCCTATAGGGCTTTTCCACACGGATCCCAGCAGCCATCAGGGAAAACATGGTGCCAGTGAGCTCCTAAGCAAACAAGTCAAGTAATTCTGATACTCTACATCAGACTGAGCTCTGCAGTTCTGCGGCAGCTTGGTGAACCTCTGTGAGATTAGAAATAGCCCTGACAGAGTGGGGCCTTGGAAGAGACCTTCTCCTCTGAAGCCCCAGTAGCACATGGTTATCACCGCATAAAACAACCTTTCCTCTTTGCACTGACTGGGCCTCACAGGGATGCGTAGGGTTAATATCTAAACACAAAGAGTAACCTTCATTTTGGATTGAGACATGGTAATAAGCATAGCTGCATGAAGGAGGACAAAATACCTAGGAATACCAGCAGTTGGGACACCTGGAAAGCCATCTCTGAGGCATGTGGGCACTAACCACTGCCTTCAGCCAAAGTGCTACCTTTAGCCAAATCTTTTCTTTCTGATTTATATTCTCACAGAATAAAACTTGTGTACCAACTTCAGCATTTTAAGCGTGTTAAATTAGATACTTCCCGAAAGGTACCCATGTTCACAGCCTTATTTGGATCCATTTTAACAAGAGCAGACAAGCTATTTTGGCTTAGAGCTTTACATCATTACACAGCAAGCTATACAATTTACCTCCTTTTGCCCACAGAAGATCCATTTCCTGTGCTCCACTACCTTCCGTCTAGTGATGTTTAAAATCTCTACACATATACTGCCTTTTTCCCCTCAGCATGAGGCATCCTAAATATCCCCAAATCCACCTCGTAGTCACTCAAAGGAACCCAAAAAACTTCACATCGTGTAAGACTGGTTGCCCACCTTCTACAGTCTGCCCGGCCTGACAGTACCTCATCGCTTACACAATGGAAGGCAAGAGCCCTAGCACTGTACTTCATCGTAAAGTTTTTTATACTCCCTTGATACGTTTGTCTTTCCTATCTAATAACAGCCCCAAAACAACTCACCTGGTATTGATTTTCTTTTAGATTGTGTGAATTTAAATTCACAGTAATTTAAACTTCCAAAAGTGCTCATTATTGATACTCAACCTTGATGTTCAGTTATTTTTGAAAATAAAAGTCAGTCACTTATGAAACAACAGCAAGAATCACTGCACGAGCCCCAAATATTTTGCATGATTCACCCAACTCTACGTATACCTCACTTGAGAGGTATCTGAATAGGTGGGGAGGAAGCAAACTATGTACCTGAGCTGTCCTTGTACGCCAACTGGAGCCAGAGAGAAAAGTCCCCTTAATATCTACGGCAAAGGCTCAAGATTCTTCAAGGATTTACACTGTCACAGAAAATTATTCATGTGAAGCTATTTGTTTGCACAAATATGTCTGCAAGATGAGGTCCCCAAAACTGGAGGAGAGATACTGAAGAACCCATTAGACCGACTTTTCTCCCAACCCAGGGTTTTTCAGATTTCTTTGAGGAAGAGCTGAAATTACTGAAATTTTAGTTGTCTCTGAATCTAATTTTTTTCCGGTTGTCGTTCTTTAAAATCCTACCAAATTCAAATGCTCACTGGAAGCACAACTGCAAGGAAGGGAAAATCCCTCTGCCTGGTGAGAGAACCAGAAGCAAGAATCCTTCCAGGGGCAGCCTTATCAGCAAATCCACGGAGACTTATCAGAAGATATACATCCAGAGGTTTTCAAGCTGCCTTTTTGTACTTCTCCTTAGGCCTGAAGTTTGATATCATTATGGGACATTTCCAAGGCAGCAGCAGCTGCCGCCTAATCTTTTCACAAGATGTAAATCAGTTTCAGTAATTATCATAATAGATGGTTTGCTCCTGTTTTCTTGCTGGGAAAAAAATACCATGTCTTATAAATTCCTCAGTGCTGTAACATCAAAGCAGTAGGGTCGGCATGCAGATCCAGAGGGGAGGGGAGACTAATTCGATGAGGATGTATATGTGATAGATAGAGATTTCATTTGAGAGACCATCCTGAATGGTATATGCCAGACTGAGCCCTGAAATCCTATAATTGGTCACAAAAAGCACGTAGATCAGAGGTGCTTGCCCTTGAAGAACTGGAGTGATACCTTATAACCAAACACATGTTAGGAAGAGCCAAAACATTTTGAAATGGCACATTAGGGAATTAGAAGGAAGTCAGGAGGAATCCTACACTTCTAGCAGCCCACAGAGGGAAAGCAAGCTGTCTGAAAATGGGCTTCTGAGGGTCAGAAAGGCTTCTTTGGGACTGACAGGGGCACAGGGATGCCAAATGCTTTAGGTTTCCCCATCACCAGGGTCCCTCCCGGTAGTTCTCTGCAGCTGGATGTAAATCCCAAGAGCCAAACTAGGAAATTAGCCTGTTTCCCGTGAACACAAAAGCGGTGCTTAGTGAATTTGGCATCCCAGCCCCCAGTCCTGTACCTCTCACTCACAGGTGTAACACCCATCCAGCTTCACCCCGTTATTTTTGCTCTCTTCGAATTTTACTCCCCTTGACTGAAACGGAGAGAATCCAGGAGAGCTGCAGGAACTGGGGCCTGGATTCTGCCTTTGGATGGGCAGAGTGGCCTTTCCAAAAGAAGTCAACAGCAGCACTTTTTTTGTTGTTGTTGAGGAAAACTAGCTCTGTGTGTTATACCCCCATGAGCAATAGGTTCACAGCACAGAGAAATGGTAGGAGCAGAGGAAATGAAATTTAACGTGAGAGAGGAAAACAAGTAAACATTACATATTTTTTTTTCAAGGGAGTCCATATGCAAGTGATTAACTTTTGCTATCGAGGGAGGATAAAGAAGGAGCCAAGATCCTCTGTAACCATTACAAGAATTGAACACAGCAGCAAATATGGAAAATTTCACCAGTTTGGCAGACGCCACAAAATATTTTTAGCTCAAACACCTGATGTTTGTGGTCCTACCACTGACCCCAGCCTAGCAATCCATAATCTCAGGAAACATTGCATTAGCTTTCACAGAATCTCACTTGTGACCGACTCTCACAAAAACTGCACCTCTCCAGGAAAAATGTACAGCCCCTGGGCTGGGTACGTGCTGTGGTGCCACGACAAACACTAGCTCGTCCATGAAGATAGAGTGTTCCCATCCTCATCATCCTCGGGGCCAAGGGAGATGGGCTGCTGTTGTCAAGCAGCTGAAGAATGCACACTGCTCAAAGCTCGAGAATGTGGAAATGGCAGAGGGTGTTGTGTTTGGTTTTTTTTTTTATCAGGCCATTAAAAAATGACATCTTAACAACATCTGCAATTAAAAATCCTCAGAGTTGGAAGAGATAATCCAAAAACACATGTGGATCATAGAACTCATTCCATTCTTATGACTTAAAAAATTTGACAGCATAAGCCTAGAAAAATGAGAGAAGTGTCTCTTCCCTGTCTGCTGTTTATGCAGCTTCCTTAATTCCAAATTGCAGTGACAAATGCTGGTGCACTGACCCCAGGGTGTTCTCCAGCCCTGTGCAGCCATCCACTGCTACAGGCATTATTGCAGAAGGACATCACTTACTGTATGTCACACTTCTATCTGTCATGAATACATTACATATCCTGCATATCCAAATACAGCCAAACCTAAAGAATAACACCAAAAAAAAGTGTTAAAGGAGACTGGATAATTCCAGTGTATAGCCGCACTTTTCATTTTCATGTTGTCAGTTCAACTATTCAAAAGCAGTGGGATTTCTGTGAAAGGGGATTTTGGCTCTCCTGGTCTGGGTCCTAAGACCTGCCATGGTTATTAGCATTGTTAAAACCCAGTTGTTAGGGAGCTGACCAAACACAGCCTCAACGGGCCATCAGGACACAAAAGCTCAGCTCAAGTCTTCCACCTGATGTGAGAGGACCTCCTGCCACCACAGGCTGTGATTTATGTGCCCTATAGCTGAACAGGCATCTTTCTGCTCCCAAGGCTGGCAGGATGGCACCCTTGTCAGGACTCAAATTCATGCTGAGACAAAACAAAACAAAACAGCAAAGAGTGAGGGAGAAGGGAGACCTTGAGCTTCCTGGGAGCTACCTGGCAAGTAGGATGAAATGGCAGCTATAAAAGGAACATTCAAATTAAAGCAACGTTGGGATAGGGTTAATCCAAGTTTGTTAATTATCTGGTAAGGACCTGCTCAGATGTACTTTGTCTCTGCATGTGCACGCACACAAACACTTGCTTCAGTGCCTTGCTTGAATAATAAGGCACAACAGGGCAATCATTGTTGTACCATAATTGCACTCCTCGGGTGTACGCCAGCCATGAACCCGAAGGAGGAGTGCTATCAGCAGCCTGAGAAGTATGATTATGGCCCAACAAGGCATGCCCTGTTGTGACTTATTACAATTAGAAAAGCTATCTACAGCGTTGCAAACATTGAGGTGAGGGTGAGGAGAAATGCTTCTTAAAAGCCTGAGTTCTGGTAGTGCATATTTAAAATGTTGTACCTGCTGCTAGGACTCACCATTAGCCAATCATATCGCTCAAGTATCCTTTGAATGACATACTTCATGCCCCATCTCAACTCTACGTTGAAAGATTAGAGGAATTAGCAACATTTTTCAACCCTCTTTGAGCTCTCAAGAGACCTGAAAAGCAGTAAGTGGTGTAGAGCGACTGAAAGTACATGCCCCTTGCCAACACCAAAAAGCATCGCTGAATATCTGGGGACAATTAACTGCTTTCCTCCCAAACAGATACATTTTTAGCAAACAGCTCACAAGTATAGTTAGGAGACACTAACTGAAAGGTAAAAATTGCTTTTTTTTTGGCCACATGCTTTCACAGATAGTGCCCATCTATCCAATCCTCAGTTTTCAAAGAAGGGCCAAATGAGAACAAGGAGACCTACTTATTTTACAGAGCAGTTGTGAAGGTTGATCACCACGCAAAAGAATCGGGAAAGCATAGAAAGGATGTACAATAACCTGCAAAATACCCGAGTGGAAGAAATTGTCCACCCTAATGTGGCAGAAATTATTAAAACAAAGGCAGTGCCTTTAGTACGTTGGGTCCCAAGCAGAAGCTTTGTAGGGGGTGGTTGGTTTTTTTTTCCCCAGTAATGCTAAAGTTAAGCAGGGACTGTGACTAAAACCACGGAAATGGAAGGCCCCTCCAGCTGGTGTAGGAGCAGAACTCGTTGTGCACGTTCAGAAGGCTCTTTCACCTTGAATGGGAAAGATGCCTTCAAACAAACGGAGGGATTGTGCACAGGTTTGGATGAAATCTGAGCTCCCTCCAAACCACATCGGAGTAATAGGTGCCTCAAAACAGCCCTTGTAAGAAAACAGAGCTAACAACAGACATTGCAGCTTCAACCGGTTTAGGGAAAAAATTAATAAAAGAAGGGGGGGATTGCATACGATATTAAATTCGGAGAGCTTTACAGCCAACATCTGGACATGGGGACAGCTGGAGCAGTGTTGTGTAATGCCTGTGAAGTGCAAAAAAAACCTAAGAAATTGTCCTGTGATACCTAATCATCAGCCAGTCAAAACACGTTGGAGCTAATGTATATTAATCACTGGAAACCTTAGAGAAGTTCAGTAAACATTGCTTATTACAATATGTTAACTAAAAAAAAATAAAAATTAAAGGTTTTGAAACTGTGGTCAGGAGCCTGATCCAGAGCTCCCTGGAATAGGCTGGAAAGCTTCCATTCACCTCGGTAAGTTTTGTGCACTGAGCATTTTCAAGCCCAGGCAGCAGTTCAAAAATAACTTTACAGCATTATCCCAATTGTTTATTTGTGTATGAGCAGCCCTGAAAGAGTACACATGGCCAAGCAGAAAAAGAGCACTTAGTAATATTTTTAAATTACCATCACCGAAACCACCGACAATATAAAAATTCAACTATTTATACGATGTTGTAACACTGGCTTTAATAGGGATGGTGGTGGAGAAACTAAGCATAATATAATCAACAAACTTAACAAACCCCAAGGCTCTCCCAAGGATTTTAATATGCCAAATGTTTAAAATATTAAACAAGCAATAATCATGAAAATCAGGATATGATTAAAGAGTTTTAACGATCAATCCTGAACATTTCTCCTCAAACTTTGTTCAGACTGTTCCATAGTCAGCTCGCAAGCTGCAGAAAACACAACGTGTATTTTAATGGGACCCACCAGGATAAAATAAAGCTGTGTTTGTCCACTCTTGCCTGACTTTGGGCTCGTTGAGTTAGACTGGGTCGATTTGAAATGAATCAAGATGTTTAACATCTGCCTCCCGTTATTAGGATATTCTCTTCCTATTTATAAATAAAATGCTTTGTTGGGGTTAGGCTGCAGATTCCATTACTCTGTGGATTTGTGTTTCCTGAGCAATCTGAACTCCGGGCTGTGAGTACAGGGTACGTTACAAGTCTTCTGAAATGTATCAATGAACGTGGGGGGGGAAAAAATCATTAATTATCTGACAGTACAGTCTGTTTGCTTGGTCATACACTACGAGACACCGTGTTGATGCAAAAATGGATTTTGGATTAAAGTTAGCTCATGAAAAGTATTTCTATACATTTCAGTTCGAACAAATGATCTTATGTTTGTGCACGTGGTCATCATATCTCGTCAAGACTCTCATGCTATTAAGGGCCCTACTTATCTCTAGCTACTGACATATATTCTTGAAAATCCCAACACTTCCATAAACATGGTAACTCCAAAACATCTCCTTTGTTCTCCTAGTTCCTCTCTATTTACACCCTTTCCATGGCCGTTTATATTAATCTGTCCTTCAGTCTAGTTCCAGATTGCATGTTAATTTGGATTGCTCCTTTCTTCCTTACGTTTGGATTCTTGCTTTAGTTTCTTCTCTGGTCTTTTGAGTTAATGGAATGAAACTGGATCCCATTTCACCCTCCTTACTGACAGCCTGCTTTGTGTCTCTGTTCTCTCTCACTCGCCAAATGCAGCACTTTCCTCTCTGGCCCTCCTGACAGCACATCTTCTGCTCTCCCTCTTACCCTGCATTCTGCAGAAAAATTATCTTCCTTTGCATGCCCTCACCCCCCCCCCCCAAAAAAAAAAATCTAGCACAGCTTCTCTCCTTCAAACCTCTCTTCCAAAACAGACTTCTGCCCCTCCCAGCTCTCTTCTATGCCTCCATCTTAACCTGCTTTAGTCAATATTTAACAGTATCTGAATGTCTATGGTTAATATAGCATTATAGCTCACCTTTATAGTTTTTCTCTTTGAGTCCAGAGTATGTTTGTGGTCAAAAAATGTTAAAATACATGACTTCACAGCATAATACCACACAAAATACGGGTAAGCATTCATACAGATACATTCACTCCCTACTTCCATTACAAAGAATTGCAATCTCAAAAAGACAACTATTTTTTTTGAGAATGGGATTTTATGAGACCACTTATTCCAACCATAAGGATCCCGATTAGAGCAGGAACAAGAAATACCCACATCATCCCTAATATTTTCTAACCTAGTTCCTAAAACAGGTAATACCACCTCCATCCCAGAGACCAGTGTTGTCTGTTGTTTCCTGTTCTATCCAGAGAGGACACGGATATTCCCATCCTCTTCTGGAGCAACTTTTAACGTACTCGAAGGCTGTGATCATCTTTCTCTCTGAGACTTCTCCTCTTTAGACTAAACAAACCCAAATCTTTCAGCTTTTTTCTCAGGAGGTCGCGCTTTCTAGGCCTCTGAATATTCATGATTTTTCTTCTTTGGGCTATCACTAATTGGTCCCCTTCCTTCTTAAAGCCAAAACCAAAGCCAACTTAGTGATGAACAGAAATAATTTCAGAGCTGATTTACTCTTTTACAGCAAATGAAAGATATCCTCAAACAACATGCCTCCTCCACTCAATTACTTAAGTATTACTTCATATAAAGCTGGAGTGAGCACCTTAATACCAAAGGTAACATTGCTAACATGATAATGCAGGTGCAGTGACAAAGCAATAATTCATAGCCAATACTTCCTTTTTTTATTTTTCCTTTTTTTTTACCCCATGTTTTAAATTTTTAAAAAGATTTATTCATTACCTGAAGTTATCCACCATTAAAATTCCATAAGCAACGAGATTTTCGCTTACAAATTGAATGGGAGTGGTTCTACGCATTTCATTTATGAAGCTAAACTGAATCTAATTCACTCATTTTGTGCATAAACTATCTTACTATCTTAGTAAAGCCTTGAATTTTTAATTCAAAGAATAATTACAGAGCTTACTTCTTAGCCCACATAAGAAATGTTACTGCAAACCTTGTATATATAAAATCAATATATTCTGATGATTATTTAATCGAATGAAGCAATGGAAAACTTACAAATCTGTCGTTGATTACCTCATGTCCTAAGCAGGGAAAATATATAACACGTTCAACCTAATGTATGGCTATAAACATGATTAATGTATTTTCAGAATGTCCCACATAAGCATTATTTTCCGAAGATGACATTTTAACGACATTCGACATGCAGTATGTAGCACGTGTTGAAAATCTGTCATGTCTCTTTAAATATCTTGATGTATGCACATGCATGCGTACAATCCCCACGGCATGTATTCTCTCACTGAATTAATTTACACACCTGGGAGGGCCATGTCCATACCCATTTTCACAGGCAGGGGGTTCAGTTAATCCTTTCCCCTAAATTTGGTTAATCACGCCAAGTTTGAGTCACTTTGAGTTAATCACTCCAAGTACCTTCAGCACAGCTCAGGTACTAAGTGATCCCGAGTGTGTAACCCACACTTCTCCTGGAGTCCTGGTGGACAACAGGATGACCTGAGCCAGCAACGTGCCCTTGAAGTCCCCCAGGATGCCATTGCCCAAGAAGGCCAAGGGCATCCTGAGGGGCATCAGGAAGAGTGTCACTATCAGATCAAGGGAGGTCATCCACCCTCTCTTCTCTGCCCCAGTGAGGTCCCATCTGGAGCATTGTGTCCAGTTCTGGGCTCCCCAGTTCAAGAAGGACAGGGAACTGCTGGAGAGGGTACAGCAGGGGGCTACCAAGATGATGAGGGGCCTGGAGCATCTCTCTTAGGAGAAGAGGCTGAGAGACATGGGTCTTTTTAGTCTGGAGAAGAGAAGACCGAAGGGTGATCTGATCAATGTTTATAAATAGTTAAAGGGTGGGTGTCAAGAGGATGGGGACAGTCTTTTTTCAATGGTGCCCAGGGACAAGACAAGAAGTAACAGGCACAAATTTGAACATAAAAAGTTCCACCTAAACATGAGGAACTTCTTTCCTTTGAGGGTGGCAGAGCACTGGAAAAGCTCCCCACTAGAGAGGCAGTAGGATCTCCTTCTTTCAGACATTCAAAACCCACCTGGACGCATTCCTGTGCAACCTGCTCTAGGAGGACCCGCTTTAGCAGGGAGGTTGAACTAGATGATCTCCAGAGGTCCCTTCCAACCTCATATCATTCTGTGGCTGTGATTCTGTAACGTCTTTCATGATGTTATGACTTTGGCCCACGTCATCACAAACCAAGCAGCAGGTTGGCTGGATGGTTCCCTCAAAACTGCTGTCCCTGGAGCATTGGCCTGGCACAAGTTCACACCAAGATTTGACCACAGTCTTTATGTCACTTGCATATCTTTCTCCATGTCATTTAATCCTTCTCATCTACTCAACACGTTCTCAGGATCTGGCTCTTTCTTTTAATCACAAGGGTCAAAAACAAGGGCTAAAATCTAAGTCATCTCTTGGACACAAGCACAGAGCCTCTGATCTGCTTTTGGCTGAGGCTAACTTCCACCTGCCCTGTGTTTGTACAGGAGATATGAGCCCAGGAAGATCCCTCCTGCCAGACGTGCTTAGTGCCCAACATCTTTATTTCCATCACCCACAAGCATTTATTTTAAAAAGTAAGTTGTTTAGGCCTCTGCCTGGTGGAAAGCAGTACAAAAGCAGCAGAAGTGCTGAGGGGCTTCACATACTAAAGCAGAGCAACGGGAAAAACATCTACCAAACATCATTTAACCTACACCTACTTCACCTCTACCTACTCCAGCTTCTGAACTATGACTGTCTTGGCAACAGCAGGCGATGCCACGATGCAAATGCAGAAATATAAAGGCGGTACAGCAAAACAAGGACTACCATCCCTCTTGGTAATATCACACTGTTACATCATTTGGCCCGGCGAGGTTGTCCTCCCATCAGAAATGGGGTCAAACTCTTCATGGAAATCACTCTCAAAACTCACAAGCTACGTGGTTTTCTTGCAAAACAGTGACCTCAGCTGGCTGATACCCCAGGAGACTCTGTGTCATCATCAGATTGCTGTGTCAGCACAAAAGGTTAAAACCACCCAACTGCCCCTGCGTCTCCAAACTTGGAGGAAATAAACCCAAACAGGGCTTGGAGGCAACAAGGAGGCAACAAAGCCATTAACTAAGTTCTCCTGCTGGCTGGTTGAGTGGGTGGGTTTTGGCACTCCCAGACCATTCCTAAAAGATGTATCTCCTCCCAAAGGGTGGGAAGGATCCCTGTCCTGGGAAATAAGTCAGGGAGCAAAGCTGGGGGGGTATTTCCTGCCTTGGAGAGATAGCAAAGGGAAGCTGCTCCAAACCACCGGCTGGAAAGGTGTGCTGGTATTTGTGCCAGGTGGAGCCAACCACAGGGTAGTTTAACTCCACAGCAAGATTTATACCAGCGAGCCTATTTCTCAATGCAAGAGAAAGAGGAAGGAGAGCTTCAGTTCACTAGTAAATGGTCTTGTTTGGCCAGCGGCATAAACCATTTGATCTCTTTGTTGTGAAAGTTTACTTGCTCAGGAACTTGATTATCACCTAATCAAACACCATCTGATTCTCTTGTTATTTAGATAATGAAAGAGGGCATTTTTTCTCCTAAGAAAAGTTTGAACTGTTATAAGGCCTGAATAATCTTTTACAAAAACTTCAAGCTTTTTTATGACACAGAAACATTGAAAGCAGGTGGGGAAATAGAGTATAACCAGTCAAAAGCCACTGACAGCTGAGTGTCTCGTAAAATCTCTATAGGAAGACAAAAAAGAATAAAAAATCAGGCATGTATCACAGACATATCACAATTGCAGATGTATAACTGAGGTACTGTAATAATATTCAGTGCTGTCCATTTCTAGCCCCAAACAGGCCTAAAATGCACAAAGATTCAGAGGAGATGGGGATGAAGGGGAGGGCTATCAAGACATAAAGAAGGAGGGCCCCTACCCAGTCCCAGGAGAACCCATAACAGCACTTGCACAGCTTGTGCTGTAGAGAAAATAGAGGAGGACCTGGGAGTACCTGAGAAATGGAGGGTGGTTGAACACTAGGACCAGTTTCCCAGAGAAGTTGTGGAGTCTCCACCCTTGGAGATATTCAAAACCAAAACCAAGGCATGGCCCGGAACCACCACTGTAGAAGACTCTGTTTTGAGCAGAGGGTTTGGGCTAGGCAACCTCCAGAGGACCCTTCTGACCTTTGTGATTCTATGAAAGAGCCATCAAAGAAAACTGGACTTGTATTCAACACCTGGTTTTGAAGACTACGCGTGGAGGTAGGTGGAAACACAAGCCACGCAGAACTTGGGGAAGGCAGGCAAGGATCCCTTCTGTTGGTGCTGTGAGGCACTGGGAAGGATAAGAAGGTGAAAAAAGCCTGGCCCAGAATAACCACAAGGCTCTGCAGAGGTGGCAAATAAAGGTGTGGGTAGGAGAGTCTTCACAAAGGTGTCCCTGGTGCACAGGGGTCATTCTAATGAAGGTGCAAATGGCTGCCTGGGGGGCTGGCGCAGCCCCGTGCTGGCTGTCAGGAAGAAATCCCTCCTGGCAGGCAGAAAGGAGCAGTTTTCCTGCAAAGAAGGAGCAGCCGAGAGAGAAATTTTGCAGTTCTGGGTGAACCTCAAGCCGTTGCCAAGCTGCTCCCTCCCATCAGCCCCGTCCTGTTTCCTCCCCCCTTCCCACTTTCTCCTGTACTTCAGCCACCTGGAGCTGCAGCCCTTCCCTTGGGGTTCTCCCCAGCCTTGGAAACAGCGCGCTGTTTGGCTTGGCCAGGGCAGTTTTACTATCGAGCTCGTTACCAAGGAGGGTGTTCACCCCCTGACTCGTCAAAGTCACAACAGGCGGCTGGACGTGCTGGAGGCTGGGGCTCAGGCAAGACCCCGCCACCCATCGCTCAGCCCCGCTCCCTCCCGTCACCCCCACTTCTCCCTCCAGTACCTCCCAGTCCCGTCCCCCCCTCTCCCAGCACCAGCGGGGCCATGCTGCACAGACAGCTGCCCGTTACTACTCGGTAGTTGCATGAATCCCACTAAATGCTTGTCAAAGTGCCCAGAGAGCTGAAAGTGAGCTCTTTAAATTACATTTGTTGAAAGATCCCTGGTGCCTGTTCCTGCTTTTCGTTTTCAGCAACTCTCTGAAATCATAAGTTTGTTTTACAGCGATGTTTTGTTTTTCTTCTCCTGCATCCAACCTATAAGTCATGGGTGATGCATATTAAACACATTAAAGGGGTTTCAGGGGGGCTGCACACCATGTGTGCGCGTAACGGGGGGGGGACAATGACATTTTCCTTCTTTACTTTCTACAAAGTAGAACTTCATACAAAGTCCTAGGTCGTGCTGCTCCCTTAGGCACAGCACCGGGTAGACCGTTTGGCCCCGTTTTAACCCAAAGAAAAGAGGTTGCAAAACCACTAAGGACACCACCGAGGAGGAGGAGGAGGAGGAGGAGGAAGAGGAGGAGGAATTAGAGTCTACTTGACGGGTTAAAGCAGAGCCTTGGAAATCAAGGCTGCTTGGATTGATGCCTGACCACAGCTGACAAGGGGCAAGTCTCTTCACTTCTGGGCTTCTGCTTCCCCATCCGTGAAACGAGGAGAATAAACAAATTCAGTACCCTTTCCTCACAGAGGGAATATGGAGTTCGGGAAGGGTTTTGAGCTCCCCACACAGAATAACTTCTTTGTATGTAAGAAGCTGTCACCTATATTTTTAGAAGAGTTTGCAATTAGAAGAAGAATAGCTCCCTCCCTTTAAGAAAAACTGATATTTTTGTTCTTATTATACATTTGTGACCATGCACCAGGTTTTTTCTTTTTTTTTTTTTTAATCCCGCGCCTTTCCAATTTTGCTATTAATATGTCATAAGAAAATCAGGGAGCGTGTCCAAATTCCAATTCATGGGAATGGAATTAATATCTCCATTAAAAAGAAAAAGGGGGAGTAACGGGGGGGAAGTCTCGGAAGCCCTGGCGGGTGGTAAGAGTTGAACTCAGCTCTCCCGTCCCGGTGACTCATTCTGGGAACGGACAGTGCCTCAATCGTCTTCAGACGTTTAACACCTCCCTAACAAGATTTAGCATCAGCTGGGATGTGTGAACAAATGATATTAAGCAACTTGAGACTTCCTAGAACATCTGTCTCTAAAAGCCGTGTTAGGGCCTGATCCTGTCACAGGCGGGCGGGAGCTGGAGAGGCTACACGTCGGGCTTATTTTTTGTTATTAATACCAGCAGCAGGGAATTTTGGTTACAAGTCATCCCTCCCAGATCATATTTCTGAAGATGTAAAGAAGAAAACAAGCTTCAGAAGACACCACTCTGCCAAAAGGAAGAATATTTTAGGAAGATCTTTCTGACTCTCCCCAGATTATGTGTAAATTTAAGTTACTAAGAGAAAATGAGAACCATTTGTTTAAAGTTCAAATCCTGTCTGGCCTTTACTAGGCTAGATTTCCAGCATCTTGTTTTGCCTGATCTCTGCTTCTCAATCCATCACCTTGATGCAACTTCCCCATGAGAGATCTCCATAGCCCTACCCAAGCAGTTGGACTTGGGAACAAAAACATCAGCGCTGGAGCTCTCTCCTGGCAACTTTTGTGCATTGTCAAGTGTTTGAGCACAAGCAGAGTATGAGATACCCCTAAGCTGTGTGGTTTCAAGTATCTCGGGCTGAGTAGGTGTCAGAAAACTGAGTGCAAACCAAACCCTTTTCTCAAACTGTTCTGACTTTTATCTTCCAGGGAGCCCCAGAGGCTGAGTTTGGGCTGTGGATTCCAAAAATCCGATGGTGCCTCAACTCGCCTTTGTAATTTGGCTGTCGTGGCTTCACCACAGTGCAAATTCACAGCAGTCCCACCTCAACTATGTTGAGACAGAAATCCCAAATTCAGGAGTACATGGGACAGGCTGGAAACAAATTCTGACTGCTAGCTTTTAAAATAAAATCCAAATTTTTCACCGGTTTTTCTCTTAGATATTGCAAGTAGTTTCCAAATCTGAATTGTATAAAAGCAATCCAGAATTTATACACAGGTAATAAAATGGTTCTGAAGGTTAGCCATTGATTGGGAAAACTCAAGGATCCTGTAACAAAAACCTAATGAAAGCAGTGTGCTTTCCTGACATTTCCAGCGTACTATAACCCATTCTACCTAATTTATAAGCCCTCAATTTATTTTTCAAAGTTCTGAAAGCTCAACTTTTCATTGATATATTCCCCGTGAAACCTGCCTCAACATATCTTTGGCTTTTTGATGGGGAGCTCTTAAAGGTTAGCCAAACTATAGGCGCTGAACGAAAGTCCATGCTTCTACTAATACCTAACTCCCGCTTTCCTGCTTCTTTTCTTTTTGGCCATCAGCTCAAATGCATACTCTGTCCCATGGACCTCCTGTCTGGACCTTCAGGGAGGAAGCAGACATACCACCCCCCTTAACAAATTACTAGGAGCGACACGCATTTCATTTTTTACCAACAGCTTTTAAGACAACTTTGGTTGGGCACCCACAATGCAGCCACATTCAAAAAGATCAGTCTGGTGACTATCTTCTGGTGACACTCACAATGACAAGAAGCATGTCCAGCCAGTCAGAGAAGCAGTGTGTATACAAGAGATACTGATGAAACAACTCCCACCCAGCACAAATATGTCAGAATTAAAAGGAGAGTATTAAGTACTGCAGGTGTTGACAGTCACCTACCAGGTAAAGAGATAAAGGCACTCATTAACCTGTTTGCCATTGCTAATAATTTTTTTTTTTTTTTTTACAATATATGCCCTCTTTCACTTCACAAATACAAAATCGAGCCTCTTTCACTTGAGAAAATCTTTGCTGCAAGCATTTTGTCAAGCTAGAAGGCAGCCTGTATAAACATTGAAATTTTTACAAGCTATAGAGACTTAGGAAAACAAACAGTTGCAGCCCCTGATAATCAAACCGTCTTGTAGTGATGAGAAGAGAGGACAATAAATCAATGGTTTCCACTCTCCATTGCCATGCAGAGGGGAAAAACGCCTGTGTTTCCAATGTGGTTTTACAAATCAGAACGTGCAAGGGAGAACACAGTCCAGTCTAAATGATGGGAGCTGAGCAGCTATTTGGTAAACCCCAAAAGCCTCCCTCCATACCCAGGCCCTGATTCAGCCCTTCCTAGAAAACACAGTCCTCCTCACTGTGAATCTGCTGTGCTTGTGCTGGGTGACTGGTGGTGCTGTAAACACATGTCCATCCCTCATCTGAAACACCCCTCACCCACAGACCAGCAATAGAGAGGAGAAAGCCTGTTGATCACTCGTGAGCACCCTCATCTCACACCATCATCTCACAGCTAAGGCTGATGGACTTATCTACCCTAGGGGCCTGCTGAAATGCTTTTCATGGACTTCAAGGACTTCCAGGTCTCCAATTCTACTGACTGTTGCTGATGATGGCTGATTACTGAGATGGGTGAGGTTTACCTGAAAGCCCTGACTCCTGAAATTATCTGGTTATGTGGGGATCTCAGTGTTTTAAAAGAAAAAAAAAATCTAGCCCTAATAGTTGCCGAAAAGTCTTCAAAATGTCGTATCTAAGGGCTCCAAACACAGTATCCAACACAAAGACATGAATTTATACACTTTTAAATTCTTGCTACTTTACAATCATTTTTGAACCACCTGTCATGATATGCTCTGGAGTGGAAGTATCTGCTCCTTGACCTCAGAAAAGGCTTGCAATCATGACAAGTTATTTCATGAAGATATAGCAGGCATTGTACTGCAGCAGCCACTTCTAAAATCTTTTCAATTGCCTGAGGTCACTAAATAACGACACTTCATTAGTCACAGGCTGCTTAAGTATTCTTTATATTAAAGCACAGGGAAGTTTAGATAACATCTAATTGCAAAGAGAAACACTGGAAAGTTCTTGAGGGTGGCAACTGCATACTTAAATGACATTTATTTGCCTTTCACTTATCCTAGGCAGACACAGAGCCTTGAAATCAAAACTCGTGCAATATCACTTGGCCCAGTGCCTATACTTGGAAGAACTTTTTCAGCACACCCAAACTAAGATGTTCCTTTCCCAGTTTCCATCACTTAATCATCCTTCTTCTGCAGACACCACCCAGAGTAAAAAACTGGGATAAGCAGAGAAGTCCTTGCTTAACTACAAGGCTGCAGATGATTCTATTAACACATTACCAAAATAAGAAGAAAAGATAAAAATTAATTCCCTGAGTTTTGTCCGCCATGATTAATTTCAGACCTATTTGGTCCCCAGCTGTGTAAAACCCTGAATGTGGGGATTCTTGCCTGAAACACCAACACAATTGTAGCAATGGCAAAGAAGAGGCAGCAATACAACAACGCGGTGAGCAGGGCAATGGGGTAGCCCACGACTCACTTCAAGAGTCATTAGCAAGACTCTGTGGCCACCAAACAGCTTCAAAAGTAAAACTCACAGGACAGGAAAGCTGGGGTGACCCATTCAATACAAGCCATAGGGTCAGTGAGTTCTGCACCTTCTACCACACACTGAGCTGGATTTTTTTCCCTGGTTAACCTGCTGATACAGGCGAGGCCATACCCACAAAGTTCTCTATCATCTCACCTCTATTCCACAAATAGGTTTGAGGCCTTTTCAAAAAGATCTTCCAACAATGCCTTTTAAAAACAGCTTATTTTCCTGCAACCCCGAAGCAGCACCCAGCAAAAGCAGCTTTTCAGTACGGAAACCCTAACCCTATCTTGGAGAAACAGGCACTTTGTGTTTCAGGTAAGTGGGCTCCGGTCTGGTTTGCAGGCTGCACATTTAGCAGTGGTTTATTAAGTAGAATGTTGCTCGATTTTCAGTGAGGCACATTTCCAAGGGGAAGGGAATTTGGGCTGCTGCTCCCTGCCTGTTTACAAGGAGCCAGGCAGGGGAGCTCCACGCTCCAGCAGCGTATGAAGCAAAGCCTTTCACTCCAGGCAGGCACACACACACACACACACACACACGATTCCAATATCCTCTCTCCGAACTTGGAAGCCCCAGCTGCTACTTTAGACCACAGCAACTCCAAAACACCCCAAGGGGGAGAGCAAGCAAGAAGCTGAGATCCTATACCTAGAGCTGTAACAACGGCGGGGTCGGGAGGAGCAGTGAGGAGAAGCAGCCATGGCAGAGGGATGCTCTTATGGAATGATTCACCCCGGGCAGTAAAATCAGACTTGTCCATAAAGAGAGCGGCGCAGGAGATTTTCACACCGCCCAGCAGGTGGTTCACACAAACACTCCTGTAGCACCAGAGAAAACACGCAGCTAAACACAGAATCACTGAACACGTAAGGAAAAAATCAGGGTAGCACCAGAGCATCCTTTCCAACTTCTCCTATTTCTACCTCTCCTGCTTCCCAGACCTCACTGACTTCTGTGGAGTC